>CAJNJA010049131.1:5029-25900 GCA_905231915.1 Symbiodinium necroappetens | reverse complement strand
AAAGGTCTACAGTGGGTATTCATGTCCGCGCAGAGGGCCAGTAGATTTCGAGCCGGCAGCCCTTGTAGAAGAACCCCCAGCTTGGTCCAAAAGTGCGCTCGTTTCCTAGCTATCTGTTCCTGCTGCTTGGCCTGCCAAACCCACTGATATCCAGCTACCAAATCCAGCGTGAGCAGCGGTGATTGACATCTGACATGTAGCAGGCGCCCTGGAATCCAGGTAACCGAACTCACCTACCTGCTCATCTGCGAAAACAGAACGCCTCAAGAAAACCGCAAGACCACTGTAGCGCTGCTTCTCATCCGCAGTCGTTACGACGATCCACCCTGGCAGTTGCCAGTGACCGTCGGAACGGCCGAGTCCATGGTGTGTCTCTTGTAACACCACCACATCCGCACCGCAGTGAGTGTGCAACCAATCTTTAATCAAATCATAGCATTCACTGGTAACCCCGCCTACGTTATAACTGTGTATCTTGAGCCTGCGCTGTACTTGTTTGCCTGGAGGTGGTTTTCTGGGAACTATGCCGCTCGGATCTAGAGCAACCCCAGCTCGTGTGCCAAGCGAGTGCGCGCTGCACCAGCGACCACGATACCATGTGCCTCCAGACTGCTCCGCACGCCGTCGGGCTCTGCGATACGCTCGTTTGCGATTGTTACTCCAAGTAGGACCGGTTTGAGGCCCCTTGCCAGGTATTTTCACCTCCCGTGAGGAGGCTTCCAGGGCCGCTGTGGAACGGCCACCAACCCTCGGGTTTAACTGCTCGTCTTCGTCCTTATCAAGATCATACCTCGAAGCAGTTCGGGGGAATTGGGACCCCCGCGGCTGGACTGTACGTCGTCCTGAGCAGCCTGTATTCATCACGCAGAGTAAAGTGCCAGCGAGAAGAAAGCAACGCACAGCCATCAACCCTCTCAAAGCAAGGCACTACGCAGCAGCTCACGCTCCAGCCGAAACCCTTCGTCGTCGTCGTAGTAGTAGTAGTAGTAGTAGTCGTCGTCGTAGTAGTAGTAGTAGCAGCAGCGGCAGTAGTACGTCTCACCCGTATAGCCGTAGACGTAGCCGGAGCCGGAGAAGTGGCAGTGGCAGCGGCAGTAGCAGTGAGAGTCGGACTAGGTCTGGGTGTAGGTGTGGACGGAGTAGCAGCAGCAGCAGTAGTCGAGGTCATCGTTGTCGTCGTAGTGTTGCTGTGCACATCCTCGTAGATTAACTGCCAGTAACATGCAGGGTCAGTCGGCTGCTCGATGTGAAGATGGAGCCGCCGCCATTCTCGGACCATCCTGGGGACGCTACAGGACATCTGAAACAGATACTGCTTAGCGGCCTCGGCTTGGATCCAAGGCCATGGATTTGAGGTTTCCTGATGTTTCAAGCTTATGTTAATTCGACAAGAAAGCTCAGATGGAATTGGAAGCTGCTCACACAGCTTGCATCGTTTCTAGTAGAATCTAGGAGACTCACGCTGAATGCGGGATAGCTTCAAATCCCCGCGTCCGTCCCAGTTCTCAGCGTCTTCAGCATCAATCATTTCCTCGTAATGCCTGAGGGCAAAGCATGCATGGCTCAAAGCTGGAGAGCAAGCTCTCCTTGTTGAGCTTTCTGGAGGAGCGCAGGGAGGTTGTGAGTAGCGACGCAGCGTCGGGTGCTAATTTGCATGCAACCATTGGCCACTAACCAGTCCGAGTAAGCTCTAGAGTCTGCAAGATGCAAGCAAGGCACGCAAACTGAGCCGCCAGGTTCGCGTTGCCTACATCCTCCTCCTTCTGTAGCTCCTTCAGGACGCATAATTATAATGTTAAACGTAGTCCGCACAAAAGTGTAGCAGAATGATGCGACCTTCAGCAGTCTGCATCCCACGAACACTGTGTGGGTCTTGGTCTGGGCAGGCTGAGCCCTCAAAGTTCTGCAAGCTGCACCCCCGATAGCATGATAAACATGAGATAAACATCAGATAAACATGCGAATCAGCTTAACCCAAGAAAAGCCAGCACACGTGCGATTGCTCATCTGGGTCAAAACCATAGGCCGAAGGATGCATCAGCAAGAAAGACCAAGAAGTTAGGCCACATCAGCATCAGCGTGAAAGAAATACACAAGGCCGGCGACCGCCTCATGAGCATCAACTTGAGGTTTTCGAGGGAAGACCAACACCCACCGGAATCATCGACCGCTGAGTGCTGTCGCGAGCATCACGAGAACCAGCTGCGGATGCGTCAAGGAAAGCAGAACCTATGCAAGCGACGAAGAGCCTTGGCAAGAGCTGAAAAACAAGCAGCATCAGCCCCGGCTGGCAAGTGCATTCGGTAAGAGGAGAGGTGAAGCCAAAAACTAAGCACCACTGGAATCAGCTGAGAAATGCCTTCGGCATACAAGCATCATGAGCGCATCATCCTGGAGGCGTCAGCAGGAAAGGCCACGAAAGGCAATCACCATCTGGAGGCCTCGGGGAGCCTCATGACAAATTAGCGGGGCATTGGTTGGGAAACTTCTTCGGCACCAAATGGCATCGCGAGGATCAGCCTTTGTCTAGGCCAACATCATCCTGGCTAAACTAGCTGGGAATTGCCCTCGGCATATGACAACAGCATCGGCTGAGTGAAGAACGGGCAGGAAAGGACAACGTATTATTAACGATCATCACGGAGGGCCCTTTGACCAAAACAAGTAGTGCGAGCGTCATGAGCAGCTGAGGAGAGCGCCGTCAGAAACAGCTGCAAGAACCGAAGGAGCAGGAAAAGCCGACCGGAAAGCATCATCAGCTGAGGTGGGGAAGGGCTGAAATGAGCTGAAGCATGAGTTCAGAAGGCCTCCAGCTGCTCAAGGATGGCAGTCTCCTGCGAAAGCGAAGCGGCGAAGCCAGCTCAAGGCTTAACTGGCCAAGGCCAGTTTGCCCGTCTCAGCTCCTCTCTTCTGTCACTCTCTTCTCTATGCAAGGGACCCTCCGTCGAAGAACAAAGCGAAAACACCTGCTGGAACCGCAATCATTGTATCGCCGCGCTCAACAACTCGACAGCTAAAACCTACGTTGGCAATTCGTGAGACGGCTCCTCCCAGCCCGTAGTCTCTGCTGCAGCGGCAGCTTCGGCAGAATTGTCCTGTTGGGACCGGCGGAGGCTCTTACTCGCATCTGGCTTTCATTCCTCTGGTGCAACAAACCGATGAAGGCCATGGCGCAACACAAACACTTAGACGGGGGCGGGCCTGCAGCAGCACCCATTTCGAGGCCTGGATCTCCTGGAACGGATGCTTTGCAGAGGTCCACTGACCGGGCAGGGTTGAGCTGGAGCAAGAGCGGCGAACGCCGCGAGCGCTTCCGTCTGTTTTTCTCCCTGTTCTGTGTCTTCTACCGGGCTAGAAGAGGGAGGCGGGCAACTTTCTGCCGGCGCACAGGTCTGAGTCCACACAGGGAACACCGCAGTTTCACCGGCTTACCCGCAACCTGACAAGCGACCTGTGGCTGTTGTCTTTCTCTTTTTGTCAGGATGAAGGGACGGGGAAACTATCCTTACATTTTCTCACTCGTTGCCTCACTCACTACACTCTTCCTTCCTTCCTTCTTTCCTTCCTTCCTTCGTTTCTGAGTCCTCGTCTTTCTCACTTTTCTTCAACGGGGGTGCTCGCGAGAGCACTGGTCGATCCAAGTCGGTCCTTCGCACTTCTTCCACAGGGCATAAGGGGCGTCTGAAGCCCCCTGGCCATTAGGTTCCCCCACTTTTCAGGCCTTATTGAAGGGACTGTGACACTGTACGTACCAGTTGCAAAGCCACGTACCAAGACTGCTGCCATAAATGAAGAAGCTAGACAAACGAAATCGGGTCCCCCCGGTACTTTCTTGCATGGACACCTTGAACTTTGTTTGTCTCTCGATTTGTCACGAACCACAAGGAAAAGAACTTTACACTGGACTGGTATCGAGGATACAATCAGAGTCCTGGCATTCGAGGCTTCCCGACATTTACGAAGCAGACTAAGCTATCGGCGCAACATAAAGTAGGACTGACAACGTCTAGGGTTCACATTTTTGTCGGACTGTCTCATGGCTGAAAGGAGCACAAGCTTCCCAAGTCAATTTGCATTACCCTGTTGTTGTAAGGGTCTTGGTTAAAACTGTGAAGACATCTGAGGGGCAGCACGAAAAGTGCCGGTTGAATTGACTGTCCCCTGGGAAAAGATTCAGCGCTTGAACCTTAAGACAAAAAAGAAAGTCGGGTGGTACTGCCGGATTTGACATGTCCCCCGAAGGGGAATTAAAGAACTGGTTTGTCAGGCAACTGCGGAGCGGCAAGTTTGCACTGACATGGCATGGTGAGCGGAATTGGACATCTGCAAAGCAGAATTTACAAGTCAAGTCTTGCAAATCAGGGGGAATTTCATCGAATCCCCGACAGAGACATTCGTCGCAAGAGTAGTTGCAGCTTGCTTGCATCCCCCGGCACTGGGACGTAGGATCAGTGGGGAAAAGGACTGTGAGTGAACAAAGATCCTGAAAACAGGAAAACGCCAAGGCCAGCTGCAAACCACGCTCAACCTCCCCTCTGAAAAATACCCTGCGCATATGGAATCCTGACAGCCTACTCAAAGTCGTTCGGCATCCCCCCACTCAGCGAATTCGGCACATCACTTCCAGCTCCGCGGCTGTTCTGCCTGCGTTCCCTCACCACAGATGTCTTCCACCGTGTTCGAAAAGCCCCGTCTCGCCCTTCCTGCCACTGTCACAAACAAGTAGTACCTGCACTTCCCCACCCAGTGTATTAGGGGAACTTTGTGGTGCAAACGTCGTTGTACTTCGCGGCCTGCGACGGTCAAGAGGAGCGTGCAGCAGCCCCCTGAAAGGTCGAAAGGCCAGGTCTTGCACTCCCCCTTTCGCCGGAGTCGCAGCAGTGTCACGATCGCTGAGTTGGACTCCGTCAGGAACAATGGCTCAAAGCGCCCCCCGATCCGTTCTAGTTACGTCTGCAACGTCGCAGGGGGTCCGCACCACCCGCTCGCGAAGCTCGAAGAGCACGGTGAAGAAGTCGACGAAATAGGCAGCGAATGATTCTCTCTCTGTCTCTCTCTCCGGGTATAGGGACGCGTCACCGTCCCCGGGCAAAATGCCCACCCGATCTTTTTGATCGGGTTATCGGGGAGTGAAGAACGAACATTAACCACTCCGACGCTAAGGCAATGCTGTATAAGGTAACGAGATGAGGAGTGGTTGAATGTTCTCAGCGACACATGCATGGCTTGTGATTCGCAGTGAAAGACTCTCGCTCTCTCTCTTTGCCTTGCTCTGGGGTATGAGCTGCAAGCAGTCCTTGCAGCCCGCGCGCTCGCGCACCCCATCCAACATTTGGTTGGGATGGACTCTGGTGTAGAAAGGAGGGATATGAGCACGCGTCCCCGTGCGGGGGTTTGCGTGCTGGCAAAAGGTGCGGGATCAGCGTCTGCGCGAGGTTCTCCATAGTAAAGAAAGGTGCATTTACAGTATTTGACGCCTCGAAATTGCAATTCCCCGCGCCAGGTCTTGGATGCTCTGCAAGATCTCCCCGTGGTCCGCCGTGTGGTAGCATGCTGCCCCCGCTGCCCCCCCCTACTGCTGGGCCACCTTCCAGGGCCCCTGCCAGGCAAGTTCGGGGGACAGCCGAACAAGCCACAAGGGCAGGGGTTCCCGGAAGGGCCAGGGTCAGAGGAGGTCTTGGCGTATCCCCCTGGGCCCTTGAGCCAAAATCGCAAACTCTCTCTCTCTCTCTCTCTCTCTCTCTCTCTCTCCCTCTCTCTCTTGCTTGCTTGCTTTCTTCCCTCCCCCTCTCAAGCCGGCATAAATCCCAGCCCTGTCTAAATCAGTTTGAATCTGGGCGTTCAAGCCGAAATTAAGCTTCCCGGCCCCAATTAAAGCCCAACGCCGGTTAAGTTTAAGCACCTAAGACAACAAAACCGAAAGCCGGCTTAATCGCCCGTCCGATTCGCGGGTTCCTCTAGGTCTTCGGGACACTCAGGAAAAGTCAAGAAGCCGTCGCTTGACACGAGTTTCAGCCATCGAACCAGCTATAACGAGAAACACATTGACATGAATATGATAGAACGCACACACCGAGACATTGACTGCATAGTCAAAATTCCGC
This sequence comes from Symbiodinium necroappetens, assembly GCA_905231915.1. Classification (NCBI taxonomy): domain Eukaryota; class Dinophyceae; order Suessiales; family Symbiodiniaceae; genus Symbiodinium; species Symbiodinium necroappetens. The sequence continues at coordinate 19,796 of CAJNJA010049131.1, read as the reverse complement.
CCCTCGACTCAATACACTGTCGACATCTGTCGACGTAAGCAAAGGACATCGGCTGGGGGGGTACTGCCGACATCCAAAAAGGCTTCAAATAACAATGCACGGCAAGTGGCGGATCCACTTTGTCCAGCTTTTCCTTCACGGTCTGAGTCTTTCTGACCATGAAATGTGTTTGCACCTCATTTCTTCCATCAGCGTGCGATCTGAGTCGGTGGGTCACGCGTCAGACTCTCTGGTAGCCAGTGTGCAAAAACATACGAACTTCCGTCTCGATGGGACGCATACCTTGTGACCAACAGTCTCTTCCGGTTGGAGCCACTATCCGATCCCTTCGACCCTCGACCAAGCTGCTGATTCCACGTCTAGAGCTTTGAGGTTTGCCACACGAAATCTGAACTCACCATGTCGCTACCTCTGGATGAAGACACTGAACAGGAAGGCCGGGGAACCGAACCGGGAAATCGGAACCATAGGAACCGAACCGTGCACAGCAAGAACCGAAGCGCACAAGAACCGAACCGGCTAGGAACCGCAAAAAACCCGAACCGCTGACGGTTCCAAACTTGACCTTCTGCAAAAGCCCTGCATGATGCCCATAACACATCCAAGCGAGGAAGTCGTCCGAAACCGTGGACTCCCCCGCGTGTTGCTCAACCGGCCGGATCCAGGATCCCGGCCGCACGGTTCAGTCTGAACCAAGTTCCAGGCCCTGCTTTTACTGAATTGTTTGTCCCTATTTGTATGACTTGGAGGTCAAGGAGGAACAATTCCTCGCCCAATCACAGCCCCAATCAGCTAGGGCATACCTTAACATTATGAACACCAGAATACAGACTTTCGACTCAAAGATACTTGCAAGCCGAGAACCCAGTTGCCGGCCCAATATCGGTGGCTGAGGTAATACCCCACATCGTCGGGAAAAAACTGCCCATACCAGCACAAACAGAACCTGACACAGTGCTTGAAATCAGTGTGTGGTTGAGTGGCGCTGAAAATCTGTCACTCAGTATCAGAGTAGAAACTCTGCCAGAAACCAGAGCCGTAGCCCAACGTTCATGGTTGTCCAACTCCTCGCAACGTGGCATTCTTTACGGGTGTAGAGCACAGTGCAAGGCTACGCAATTGGCTTCGTGCAAAGTGGCGCCCAGTCGAAGCCAAAGTTTCCGATGTAAAACAAATAGATGCCGCTCAGGCCTAACGCCCAACAGCGACGTACCACACAGGGCAGAAGGCAAATGCCCACAAATGTCAAAGCGTTGACAGCAACTTGCAAGTGATCGAGGAACCGACAAGCTGCATTCGCCTACATAAGCCCGCGGCAGAAACATAAATTCCACGAGTACACGTCGAAAGGTGCCGGTGTCAGCAATATGTAAACATGCATAGCCTGTGCTGGACTCTGACTGGTTCACCACATCGAAGCATCATGCTGTGCCGATGTGCAGGCAAGCCACGGTCAAACCAATCAAGCCCAGCCAAATGGCCTCAGGGCTTGCCAAGCGAGACATTCGAGTCAAAATCTGAGTAGCAGGCTCAAAAGCCTTGTCTGCGGACATGGTTCGGCCGTGGACGGCACCATCAACGCAATGGGAGCGAAGTACTCGACAAAAGCTGCAAAGTGGGCAAGGCATGTACCAAACCACGTAGGTGTCCTAAGAGGACAACATCTGCTTTCACAGTGCTTGATGTTGCTCTAAGGCATCAGCAAAGTGCCTTGAGGATCCATGGCCCCGCTTGCCCGCTTGCGACTTTCTCTCCTACGTGAACGGGTAAACGACGGAACAAAGGGAAAGCTTCCTTCTGAAGCTTTATCTGCGACAGATTCCGTTTTGTCATAATACCAATGGGCGAGAATCTGCCAACCCGAAAAGTCTTTGCGGGTTTTTGCCAATGTCAGCAGAGTCCCTGGGTTGAAGTGGAAGTGCGCAGAAAGACACGCCTGGCATCCTTGCTGAGCCATGTCTTCTCCACTCCCTCCTCCTTCAAGCGTAAGTCTGGCTGTGCGAAAGAAGGACGGCCGCTCTGTCTATCCCACTCTCGAAGGGCACATCTTCTGCTCAAACTAACTCATAATCTTTACATGCTGGATGCACAGGCTGCGCTTCTCGCGAGCGTCAGATTTGTTTCTAAGCAAATTTTGCGGAAAGCAGAAGCACTGTCATCTTTTGTTGAGTTGTTGCGGGTGGGGAGGAGGAGAGCTCCGATGTCTTCAAACACACATCCTGAAGTTCCCAGCCCCACGCATGAATTTCAGAAACTGGAGCAAGCAAGTCTTCAAGTCAGGATCTATATACAAGTGTCTGCTCGGACAGGAGCTTGCCTCTGACATCCGTTCGCTCTGCCAGGGCTCATTTTATCTTCCGACTCGATCAGCAACGTTCGGAGCCATTTGCTTCCGCGCAGCCATCTTGACCTTCCATTTAGATCGACATGGCTCGATGACTGACGCGAGAGACTCCAAGAGGCCCCGGGTGGAAGCTGACTAGGGCTGCGGCTGCAGCATGAAAGGTCCGTTCACGTACCTTACGGTCCAGAGACGGCACGGCAAGACCAACACCGCCGCAGCCTTGCAAATGCCGGTACTTTGCATGTCTTCACATGCCGCGTTGCTGAAACCAAGGTCCAATCTTTCCAATCCCTGACGGAGTGTGAATCGCAATCTCGTGCCTACATGTGCCTACTCCATGCGTTCACCGTCGGCTACGATGGGTTTGAGGGTGCTTTGAGGCTGCGGAGAGCCTGAGAAGAACCATTGCATAATCAATCCCAGCCTTAGCAAAGCACCATTACACCATGTCATGTTCGTGATTCCTCTGCCCTCAGGCCTGAGGTGAAGACTGCATTCCTGCAAAACTGCCAGTGTCCAATGGAAAGCATGCAGCGAAAATCATACTCCTTCGACAGACATGCACCGAGCCATCATCGTGACAAACGGGAATGCATGCGAACGCGGCTGCATGCAAAGCTCCCGTAAGCATGAGCAGTGCCAGCATAGAACTGCGTTCTGTCCTGGATTCGCATGCGGGGCGAACAATCGTGTCATCTGGGACTTCTTCTGTTGCTCTGCGACTGTCAACACCCAATTCTGTAAGTTGCAGGCGAAGACAAAAAGATACACCTCAGACCAAGTCAAATCATCCTGACACCTTCTCTACATTCCTATGTCGCTGCCGATCACCGTCTCAAAGCCATCAGTTCGGGACGTGGTGAGTGTCGTACAGTTTTTGGCAGACATGCTTACACTCCGAAGTTGCCGCCAGGCTTCATCGCAGAAGAAAAGTGCCTAAATGCAGAAATTAACCGTGCAAGCATGCTTCACGCGTGAAGCCTGAAGAATGCGCTTGCGCAGTCAGAGGGTAGACGCAAGGCTGGGAGTTTTGCCCAGTTGCTCTGATGCAGTAGAAACTGTACCAGGGACAAAGCAGGAAGCCCCAACCGGTGATGAAGAAGAGCCAGTGAACCACGTTGTCTACGACCTCAGCTGTAGCGGAGCTGCCCTCTGTCAGGCACGCCTTGCAAATGGCAAGTGCACCTACCGAAGCGTTCGCAACATGCGAGGCGACGAGCAACGTTTCTTTTGGTTCCACCCAGCTGAGGCAAGCATGAGTACTTCAACGTACCCTTGGAGAGACGATACCTCGTCTTCAAATCGTCGGGCGTGTCCGCCAGTTTCTGGTATGCGCACAATCAACAACATCATTGCTGGTAAGATCAATCCAGGTTGCATCCAATTGTTTGGAAAGGTCATCCCACTCAACGGCCCCTGTCGGCACCCAAAAGCTTCAGCCAGGTGCTGCCAAACCTGGTCGGCAGTTATTTGCTTGGATGATTTCGTGCAGCCTCGATGCGATCGATTGATACTGCTCAGAGGGCTTCACCAGCAGCTTCGCGAAGAGGAGGACGGAGTAGTCATAAGTAGGCAGATCGGACGGCCTTGCCAGCATATGCAGCATCGGAGAAACGGGAGCAGTAAGATGGTGGTCTCCCCATACCCTTGCCCTTGACTGGTTTGCGGAAGCCTTGGCATCAATGCAATCAGGATGAAATACCCTTGGTTGTGCAGCCGGAAACGAGGCATGGTCCTGTTCGCAAGGCGAGCAGGCTCAACTAGTCTTTGCTGCAACGTTGCCGCCGTAGTTCGCCAGGAGCATTGTTATGTGAAACCTGTCGCAAACGTCTGTTCTGTTTGCAGCCCGCCGTACCACAGGCAGGACGCCGTACCACAGGCAGGACTGTTACTGAAGATTTCTGCTGTTTGGAGCGAAGTTGCAGTGCAGGGTCCTTGTTGCCGGTTTGCACTGCTCTTGTCAGTCTGTCTGTCTGTCTGTCTGTCTGTCTGTCTGTCTCTGTCTGTCTGTCTGTCTGTCTGTCTGTGTGTGTGTGTGTGTTTGGTCACGGTCTACAGGCAACGGTCTGATCTGTGACACGCTTGCTACACGGTGCGAGCAGAGTGCACCGTTGGGTTCTTTGCCCTTGCATGAACGCACTTCCCAACAAAGGGTTCTTTTGAACATTTTTGTACATTGGCCATGGACCACTTTGACTTGAGGGGTGTGGGTTTCGCCTTAGCTTCCACCGATTGCAAGTTCTCACCGAACTCTCGAGTTTGTTTTGCGTATGGCACCACGGCTAGTAGTATGCACTGTCAACCAGCAGCATCAGCAATGCGTGAGTGGCTTCCAAGGCGGATGTGACCTGCTTCCGCGTCGACACAAACGTTCGCCCGATTTGTATGTCGAGCCTGTAGACAAGTGAAGGTCGTTCCATCCTCGGTTAGTGCTTCTCACCGCAGAAGCTTGCTCAGCTGAAGATGACTGGTCATTAATTTCGGCTTGCTAAGGGTTGTCGTGCGTCTATTATGTTTGGAAAGAGCTTGACACAAGGGAATGCGGTGGATCAGTCCGTCCGAAGACAAGCAAGACTTCTCCTCATCTGATCCTTTGCATCCGAGTCTCCCATGCTTCACTATCCTCTTCGCGAAATGATCCAGTCGCTGGCCTGCTGTCATCGCATTAAACTTGTCCTTTGGCAGGTCGAAATAGTCACCATCCCTTAGAACAGCAAGGCGCCAGCAAGCAGCAAGTTCAATACCCAGCCGCACAGCCAGGGCGATTCGAGCCAACAAATGCATGCAGATTAACTCGCCAAGGCTCCAATCTATGTCCGCCATCGCTTGCGAACAAAGCAATCTGCGGTCTTGAGCACTGTACACTGCGTTGGATGAATCAACGTGTAGAGTCTGTCCCCTCAAAAACCGAGCCATCAAGCGGCTCGTCGGTGCATAGCACAAGAAGCACACAGACATGTCGATGCAACAAGGTTTCTCCCGTGAGGCCTTGCGACCGCTGACCTGAGCAAGGTCGCTACTCCGATTGCGTCATTGCAAACAGCTTGTTTTGTTGTCCGGCTGGAGCTCCTCAGAGCTAAGCTGGAATGCCATGTGCAAACGCGTTGCCAAATCCGTGGCCGATGTTGGCTGATACACAGCCAAGCTGAGTTTCAGGCATGCCACAGACGTGGTATGAAGTCGAGATTCTTCAGACTTCTCTCGAGCTTCAGCTGAACCTCTTCAAAGCATTCAGGATCGTTCTTGCGCGTCTTCGAAACGTTCAACCCCTGTTCTGCGCTTCTCGAATCTTCGCGGTCCAGCTGATCCAGAATGCTTCAGCAAGTACCACCACTCTTGGACAATTCATCGCGCCTCTGCCCCGGCACCTGCAAACCTGATATGCTGGCAAGCATGGTGCATTGCCATATCGCTGCCTTGATGTAGCAAACTCTTAGTCCAAGGCTTTCCTTGGAGATAGCTCAGCAATCGTCGAATCAAAAACCTTCACGGAACCCAATGAAGAAGCTGGCGCTGGATGTTTCTTTCCGTTTATGCCCAGGATGTGCAACCCGAGCTCGCTCACGTCAGGAGCCGGACAGATGTTAGAGGGGTGCCAGGCCTCGTGGCAGAAACAAAGTTCGCTCCTAAAGCGAGTCGGAAATTGGCAAACAGGACCCAAGCTGCCACGGTGTTGCAGTGGCCAGCGTCTTCCCTGGACCGGACTTTGGCGTAAGGTCCTTTCTGAGTCAATGCAACATCTTACCTCGCAACTCACTTGCCCTGGGCAACTGCAAAAAACCGAGTGTAATGCATACAGTCGAAAGGAAAGCTCGTCACAAATGTGGAAACCTTTGCGCAGCCAGAAGTAATCTGCGAAATCAGCTTCTTGGTGCATGGAGCGTTAGGGTGCGTTTGAGTGTAAGAGCGAAGCATGCTGCAGCGTTGTCGGGGCTGTCGGAGCACAGCCTGCCGGAGTTGGTTCCCGCAGACATGGTCCCCCGCAAGCGCAAGCCGAGCGGCTCGAGGATCCGTTCTGTCAGACCACTGTTGGGTGCCTGAGAGGAGCGGGACATCTGCACGGGGGCCAGCAGGCACGGAGCAGAGGCCCCTGAGCCTCTTCGAAGTGATGCCTCCTTCGAATTTCCAAGTCCTGTTCGCACAGTCTCTATAGGTTCACTCGTGGCTTCCTCCTTACCGGCCTTCCGAGAGGAACCAGTGAGGCACCATGGACCGCCAAGGCCTTCATCCTCAGCCTCCAACAACACTTTTCTGAGCTGCGCAATGCAAACGACGAGAAACCAATCAAACACAAACACTCGTGCTGCGTTTTGCCTGATGTGCTCTGTGACCAGGGGAAGCAGCAGCTTCCAATCTGACAATTGGCATGCTCTTTGCAAGTACTGCACTAGCCATGCATTGCACACTTCACCATCCACTCCCTAAGAGACCGCTGTCTGTGCGCTGAACATTGTGCCTTGTCTCCGCGTCGTTCTCGTCTTCCTGTCCAGCACTCTGTATTCTCTGTGGCTTCCCATCATGCCACGCTGAAGGCGACCGCCACCTCGACTGCGTCTTCTGTCAGAACCTCAGACTTTGCAAGCCAGTTTCGGTGGCATGGCACACATCAGCTGCAAAGGACCTGCCAAGCATAATGGTTCCTGTTTCTTGTTGATGAGTCTCGTTGGGTTGACGGTCACAGAAGCTGACAGGGCCTACTGAAGCTTGAGCAAACGTAACGAATCACTCACCAGATGCAGTCAAGCAGCCGGAGTCTGAGAAGACTGCAGCGCCAAAGCTTTCCGTGCGTACCGCAGAATGAGTTCGTCGTGCCGGTACCTTTGCTTCCGCTATGCCTGCTATGGTACGCTACGACACGGGCAAGGTCTGCACTCGGCGCATCCTTTGTAGGTGCCTGGCTCTGGAAAATCTTCGAGGAATTTCTTCAGCAGGTCGACGCGCCTGAGAATCTCGCAAGCAGTGTCTTGTCCTGCACTTGCCGACCACGAAAGTAAGAGAACGACGCATTCATGAGCAGGCTTTCGACGATGAGTTCCGGTTTCCTGTAAGGGGATGCCACATGTTCACCATCAGAGCAGCCCGTGCCCCTGTGCACTCTTCGTCCTGAGGAGTTTCAGAAAATGTGGCCGCATCGTCTCACTAACTTCACCCAGAAGTTGCAGCGATGCCAACAGTACTCGCAAGCGCTCTTCCTCGCGCGCCAATGGACAGGACAGCAGGATATAACAGGATCAGTCTTGTACTCTGTGAACCCCAGCGCCTCCCCAGGCGTCAACCAGGACTGAAGTTGTTTCAAGAGCATCTGGCAGAGAAGAGCTCGGTGCTGAATGACATCGAACCTGCGTTGTGAACGGATTTTGGACTGCTTAGCTAGTCATGCCATCCGTGGAAAGCACAAGTTTCGTACTTAGGTGTGCGGCATATCCAGGAGCTGCAGTGCAAACGAGACTGCTTGTGAAGGTGGCAGTGACAGCAGCCTGCCAAAAGATGAAGACAAAGAGCCGGGCAGTGCCGGCTAAAGCACAAGGCAAGGGTATGAGCCATGCTGCAGCTTCTTGTAATCCGCAGGATTCCCTGCCCAACTCACAGCATGTGAAACTACATCTTCCAGCAGCAAGGAGCGAAAGTTGCCGCAGATGCCGGCGACTGTAACACGGCTGTTGTACATAAGTGGAATGCTCCGTGGACTTACCAGATTGCGGCGACTCTTGCGGCAGCTCGACATCAATTTGTGCTTGGAGCTTGCGAGACTCGGCCTTGCTAGAAGCTCGAGCTCGGCAGATTTCTTCGAGCTCGGACAGGTTCCGACATTCATCGGAACTGATCTTTCGGCGGCTCAGCATTGCATGTTGGGACTGTCTGCAAGAGGCTCACTGGCTTCGGGTCGTCGGGTCGATCTCTCACCAACACCCTGCGCCACACATAGTTTTTCACCTCGTTCGGACAGCCACTACGGATGACTCTAATGCTCTAATGCCTAGTTATGCTTCTTGCCGCGCAGACTCGCTACTCATCATTGTCATGTCGATGTCCTGGAAAGGCTTGCCACGGATATTCTCCTTGGCTCCGGGTGCGTAGCCCCATGTCCCCAATCAACCGCAGCAAGGTCAAGCATACTTTTTGTCCTACTGTTGAGTGGTCCGAAATTCCAGCAGCTTTCGAGCGCCAGATGGGCGGATGAGGTATGCCTGCGTTCCCGCATAAAATCCTGCTGCCGGAACTTTGGACCAACCAGCCTCGAGCTCACATGCGAACACAGAGCAAACAGCACTTTCATGCCTGCGCTCTTTGCCACCGCGATGCGCCGTGCAGAAGCTCGTACAAGGCCGACGTCACCAGGTCCCAGCCACGCAACGGATCCTTGGCCTCCAGAAAGGGCCCTGGCAAGGAGCTGTTGCCCACCTGCAACGGGCAGGAGAAGTCCAGCCTTCTAAGAGTGGACTAAGAGATGGCTTGCGCCTGGTCTTCTTCACGCCAGTGCCCGAAAAAGAAGAGCTTGATCACCTGTCAGACTCTGAGAGCTCTGGGCCCGCTTTGGGTTGGAGCTGAGCTTTCCTCGGCGTCAGCTGGAGCCATGGGGAGTTCTCGCTGCATACGCTCATGCCAGCCAGGGCAAAAGACCACGTCGTCCTCCATGACGAGATACCAGGGGTCCGAGTCACCTGCCGAGTCAAGATCGCCACCAGAATCGACAAAGAATCTCGCACTACTACGTGTTTCAACTTGTTTTTCAGCACCACGCACTGAGCTGAGCACCCTCTAAACTTGCTCCCTGACTGGGAAGATTTCCGCTGGCAAGATCACGCCAGAGTCGCACATGAGCTGCAGCGATCGCTATGACCTAGTAGCATAGCAAAGCAAACACCCCACTCCGGATTGAAAGAAGACAAACAGTCAGAGTCTGCGCCTTTGGCACGCACCCGTGATGATCGTGCTGAAGCAATTCGTCGACGTTTCTTGGAGACATTCTGAAGAGGTTGCTCCAAAGCTCAGACATAGCTGCACCTCAGGACTTCTCATGCAAACGGGTATCGGTATCGATATGACATCGTCGATCTTGAGCTGCCCGCCGAGGTTTGGTGGCTTCCCCGGAGAGGTGTGCATGCACACCATCCAATTGCTAACGGTGGAATGCAGACTGGCGGCATTCCCATACCTGCCAGCGTCACTACAAGTAGGATGTTTGCCAGAACGAGTGCATCCCAGCACACGAAGTTGACCCGCCCTCTGAGAGGGCGGCTCCTTCAAAAGCTGCAGCGCTTCAAGGACCTGCGCCCAACACAATGTCATTAGTGGTGGATGTCGGTGATGTCACGCCGGCATGAAAACGAGGCTGCCTGCAACTGAACACTGAGAAGAGCTATCCGAGTACCGGCAGTTTGGTCACTAGCATTTTGAGCTCGTTGTCTCAATGATTCAGCCTGCCTCCGATGGCATCTTTCCATCGTAGCCGCGCCTGTTGAGCGAAAGGACACCCTTTAAGGTACGGCACGAGACATACGTGCACGGTCTGTGGCTTCAAGTTGCAGGGTACTGGCTGCGGCCGGGAGACACCATCTCTGCTGGAACACCCATGTCCTCCAGAAAGCAACGAATGTTGAGCTAGCGCTATGCATCATCACGGCGCGAAAACCGTTCGAAGGTCCTTGAGCTCTTGTGCAGTGACGGTGTACTTCTCGGGTTCTCAGATGAAGGGCTTCTGTGGATTCCCTGCTGCGAATAACCGGCCTCCAATCTGAAATATTCAGACTGAGGCCTGAACCAATCGAAACCACCAGCGCTTTTTGAAAAAGCGTGCCTTCTTGATGAGCCTCACGAAAAGCCAATACTATCTGGACCAGATTTCGTCGACAAGCAAAACAAGAGCCCACCTCTTGCTGGGAGGGCACAGTCCTGATTCCGAGCCTGTCCTTGAGACCGGCCGTTCTTTGGATCAAGGATAAGCACTCGCCTCGAATCGTCACAGACTCTGGACTCAGTACAACTTTCTAGAGTTCACGGTGTCCGACCTTCGATCCCAACAAGCTTAGACCATGCACCGAAAACATACGCACCTGCCAACCCAGAAATGAGATCGTATTCGACTGACATAAGCACAATGCTCATCTGCTCTATGTTGAACCCAGTCTCTGTGCATATCCTCGGCCTCGAAGTCATCTGCATTGCCAGTTGCGGCACCTGAGTAGCTTCGGGCATGGTCCGTGTTGCCCTCGCCATTCTGGCGATATGCCTTTGCGCTGATACCTACGTGCATGCTGCAGCCATGTGTCGCTCGAGTCCAAAAACCAGAAGCGACAGTGCGATGCCAACGTGTCGCCTGAGATAGTCGCAAAACGCAGCAGGAAGTGACATTCGTTCCTCTGGCTTCCAATCTGAAGTCTGCGCTTGTTTCGATTTTATGTACGGCTGCTCCGCCCTGTTGTGGCTGTGGCAACAACCCTGTCTCGACATCGAGCCAACGAGTCGTTGAGAGCTCAAAGGCTAAGCAATGTCTAAGCGGCCAAGCTAGACTTGGGCTTGCCCCCGTTTAACCCAATCCGAGTCGTGCACAAATCTTGCAGCCTCACAGCAGCGGAAACGACGCAAACGGTAACACACCTCTCTGCGGCATGGCAAGGATCTGTTACAACTAGTCAGTAGCGGGACCATGCAGCGACGACTACCCAGATTGAGACAAGCCACTGTCTAAGCATCAAATCGTCCAATGGTGTTGTTGGACCTTGCAAGCATTGCTAAGCAAGGCTCCATCAACCTTTGCTCTTATAGCCGCGGAGTCCGCTTTGCCCGCATATTTTCAGGGCATCTCTGCGGTTCCAAGCTTCTGGCTTCAAAGGTGGACTTCCGGTTCACTATCTGCTGTTGCTCTTGCCATCAGGGCGACGGCTTGAGCTGCAAAGCTATGTCATCATGTGGATTCGTTTACGACAGCAAAGAAACCATCAAAGCTCCTTCGGCAAGCGGACACAAGGTGGCTAAGGTCACTTTTCTCACACCGTGCCTGTTGACCGCATTCGTCTTGTCATGCTTCCTGGAATGATGCAAATACGTCGGCAGACAGACGATGCTGCTTCTTTCAAGAAACCATCACTCACAACAACAGTGCAATCCTTCGAGCATCAATGTAGGCAAACTAGACACATGCTACCGGATTCACGAAGCAGTGCCATGCTGCCAAGCCACGTAGTGAACAAATAGTGCAATCTTGACAGTTCCAGGGAGTGCAAGGGATCTGTCATGCCATACATCTGGGCCTCGACAAGGTGCCGCAAAGTCTGGATGCTGCAGCTGCTGGATTTGCTTCATCGGCTGATTGACCAAGCTCAGAACGAGTGTGCGAGCCATGTCATGCTGCTGCAAGGACAGCAGATGCTCCACAGCCTCTCCAACCTGCGTAGCAGCCAGCGTAGCATATCCATGCCCATTTCCGAATTCATCTAAGACCGCAGTCACAAGTGCAGTGCAAAGGGTGTCAAAGAGAGGTCTGGCAGATTAATCATAGAATCCCTCGAGCGGAACTAGAAAAATCGTAGACATCCTGAAGCTCAAAGGAGAGAAAGCCGGTTGAGCTGTAACATACTCTTATCCCATACCCACAACCGAAAGTAGCGTCGAATGTTCGCCGACGCGAAAATCTTAAACAGAGGCTGCCGATGATCTTCTTGGAAAGGGTACTTCTCAGGTTTGTACGAGGCACAAATACCTCACTCGCAAAGCGGGCCACAGCCCAGCACACTGCAAAGAAGCCTTTTGGCACGTTCGAGCAGAAATCCCGTCCCTTGAGCCAGAAAGGTTAAGTCCGGCAAACGTGAGACCTCACAGCAAAGCGAACACTTGTTCAGGAGCTTACACCAATAACATTTTCCTGAGGTCTTGCGGTTGCAAATCTTGATACACCTCAACGTAGTCTTCTAAATACCAAGGGTATCGCTCCTTCAAGCTGAAAGCTCTTAATGCTGTGATAAAAGACACTTCGCGCTCCTTGAGCGCTTTCTGCAGCTCTGTCTTGCGAAGCTTTCGGGCTGCTTCAAACTTCGGGTCGAAGACAGCGGACCATCTCTGACCATTGCTGAGGAAGCTCATCAAACTTTTCTTGGAGGCAATGGTGTCCTTGGTGAGGCAATCTGCTAGCTGGGCCTCTCCATTAACCCATCTCAAGTTGGTGTTCTGCTGCATCGCCTGCTGCACTGCCACGGTGAGCTCGAATCCGGCACGGCTGGATCTCAAGCCGTGCAGCGCGGAAACATTTCTGGTGAAGGCATCAAAGATGCCTTTGCTATCTGTCACCAGGGTGCCATGGCTGTTGTCACGGATCGTCTCGTGCAAAGTGTCACGATGAAGAAGATGCCCATGAACCTCCACCCACATGGCTCTCAGGAGGAACACTGCATCTTCACCCACAGTCAGTGCTTGCACTTCTGACCCGTTGGATCCTAGGCTTTCGCGCGGCGTCTTGGTGCTTCTCCACGCCACCATGGCAAGTGCACTTCCTCACCGTCGGCAATCTCTTTCGGCCCATAGCACGCCATGAACCCGATCGTCGAGGACTTGTTGGGTCTGTTGCCCTGCGAGGCATCTGCCCGCACTACTGTGGACATCTGCTGCCAGGGCAGGCGCCAGGCAGGAAAAGTGATCTTCTGCTTCGCTCGGCGACGAACCTCGCGCACAAGCTCCAGGATCGTCTTGATCGTGGCGTGCGGGGATCTCGGACAGCTTGAGGGACACGGCGGACTGGTACAAAGGCCCTGTCTGAGAGGCCTTCCAGGAGAGGGTCCCGAGGACGCCCCGGAGCTCTGAAAGCTGGCCCCGCATCTCCTCCTCGAGCTTCATCTTCAGGGCCGACAGCTTGAACTGCTGGTCCTGGAGGAGCAGCCACGCCTCCTCCAAGTCTTTCTCCTTCTCGCTCTCCGTCTTGCCAGCAGGGTTTCCCAGAGGTGGCCGCGGATCTCGCGTTTTGGGCGCCGCCTTGGCTCGATTCATCGCCACAACATCCTGGGAACTGGTGGCCGTCGTCGGCAAGGAGCGTCCAGTCCGGCGGCGGTCGTCGCAAGTGGGGGGCCTTGGTGATGGCTCGCGCTCCTCCATCTGCGTCTCGATCTTGACCTTCTCGCCCATCACCTTCTTGCGCCCCTGGATTTCCATGATCTTGCGCTTGACGATGCTCTCGGTCAGGTCCTCGGCCGGGATCGTGGAGCGGAGCTCCTCCATAGCCATTGCCACGTGGTGTGCCGGGGGTCCCGCGGTCCTGGTGTAGCCGTGCCCCATCTTCTTCTTCTCGTAGGGGAGGCGAAGGCCGCACACCTCGCATACGCTCCACGTGGCCCACTGGTTCTGTCGAAGGCCGCTCCGGCTGTGCTTGCCCCCGCACGGCCAGCCCTTGACCCGAGGATCGTCCGAAGGGGCGGCCGTCTTCGAATTGGACATGTTGTTGCGGCCCAGCCCTGCGACGAAGAGCTACGCAACCTAGCTGCATGCGTAGACTCTGCAATCTCTGAGCCATCGGAGGTCGAACCGGAGAATCCTCATGAAAACCATTGTGGCACTGACTTGCGGTTCCAACGAAAATGCTGGGCTCAGGCTCTTGCTCCTTGACATGCCCAGGCGCACTCTGCTGCGAAGCCCTCGGCTCACTCAAGCTTTTGCCCTCGCCGGTCTGGATGCGACGCAGCTCAAGAGCCGCACCCGGCGTCGACAAGATGTCTATCAGACTCGGTGCGTCGGGTGGTAACACAATACTGTAGGTCTCCTCGGCTTGTCTACGAAGCTGTGAGAGGTTCATGAAGTCACTGTCTACCGGTATCATCAGGTGGCCCGACTGAGTCTGCAAAAGCTCTGTGCCCCACAACTGATTGGCAGGATCCAGGAACCACAACCTCATGTGCTCATACGATATAGTGGCTTTGGACTCCCGAAGGTACTTGCTGCCAATCAGGGCCGGGGTCTTCGAAGCATTCCAGGTCTGGGGGCGATGGTCGCCATCTAGAACGAAGAAACTCACTGAACCCAAAGAGGTGCCGTGAAGCACGACCTTGGAGGAGGCCCGAAGCGAAAGACCATCCCCAAAACGGAAAACAGGTCGCTCAGCGGTACTCACTGTATAGCTTATCCTCGTGGCCTGCAGCATATGAACCCGAAGAAAGCGAGTGGAAAACAGTGTCAACGGACATGACAAACACCTGTTCTGTGCACTCAAGGCCTGGTCCTGGGTTCTCGGTGGCCCCGGTGTCGCCGCGAAGCGTGTAGTCGGACATGCCATTGGTGCCCAAGTCGTGGTAGAGCTCGTCGTCAATCGGGCCATTGGTGCCCAAGTCGTGGAAGAACTCGCGGTCGATCGTGCCATTGGTGCACAAGTCGCGGTAGAACTCGTAGTCGATCGTGCCGTTGGCGCCCAAGTCGTGGAAGAACTCGTTGCTGATCGTGCCGTTG
>CAJNJA010049120.1:0-25902 GCA_905231915.1 Symbiodinium necroappetens | reverse complement strand
ACTACTACTACTACTACTGCTAAGTTCCTTAAAGCACGAACCTAGGAGATGGAGTCCACGTCTGCGTCCCGAGCTGCATGGGAAGCGAAGGAGATCGCGTCCGAGGCCGAGTCCTTGCGGCAGAGAACCCAATACTCCTTAAAGTATAAGTTTAAAGTTCAGGGTTTTGGGGTTTAGGGTTTGGGGCTTAGGGTTTAGGGCCAGAGAACCCAATACCCCTTATTTAACTAAAAGGGTCTTTATAAGAGTTTGTTTCTACATGGGAGGCACGTCGGGATCCTTCAATCAACGAATCTCTCAGCCCCGCCAGTTCCGCAGAGAACAGGTAATGCTTAGGGTTTAGGGTTTACTGTTTATCGCTCATCTGGGTTGTTGGCCAAATCGGGGTTTCTGGTGGGATTCCCAAACTATCAGGTGCCGCTTCAAGAGTAACTGAGTAGCATTACAGAGGGTTCCCCAGGGCGCCATGACTTTGTCAGCTACCCGATCTGTATAACTTCATAACCACATTCATAGCCACAGCGATGACAACAACAACAACAGCAGCAGCAACTAAGGTTACAAAGGTTACAAAAAGTTAAGTTAAGAAATCACGACCCCTTTGCACCTGGTAGTGTGTAGTAAGTCATAGCTACGAATCTTAGGGTTCAGGGCTCAAGGTTCATCACATTGTCAAGCATATTTCTCATCTGCCCTAAACCCTAAACCCTAAAACCCTAAACCCCTAAACCCTAAACCCTAAACTCTAAGCCCTAAACCCTAAACCCTAAATCCGAAGCCTCTGACCCCAAGCCGAACTGATCCTACTTAGTTTACATCCGGGTGCTATTCCTACACCCCAAACCCTAAACCGAAACCCATAACTCTTTAAGCCTAAACCCATATCTTTATGTGTGTGTGTATACATATATATATATAACCTGCAACCCTGTAACACTGTAACCCTGAACCCATAACTTGTTTCTATGGTGTTAAACCCTGTAACCCTAAACCCATAGCTCTATATCTATGATCTTAAACCGTGTAACCCTCAACCCTAAACCCTAAACCCCTAAACCCTAAACCCCTAAACCCTAAACCCCAAAACCTAAACCGCCCCATGCTCTGAAGCCCTTAGTTCCTGGGCCGCTCCGGCCAGGCTCCGTCTTGGGCGAGCGAGGAACACGGCGTCGACAGGTTAGACTCTTAGGGCTTTAGGGTTTAGGGTTTCTTGGCTTCAAGGGCTAAGGAGTTATATATATATATATAATAGTTTTCATAATGTTTAGGGCTTGCGGCTTGGGGTGGAAATAACATGTACTGGGGATGCAAACACCAACTGCGTCAGTGGGTTATACCATTATACCGGGCACTAGACGAATCAATGACATGTTGCCTTACCTGGTAGTAACGTTGTGCTTGTTTTATCCTTCTACGCCGAAACGCTATTCCAAGTAGAACGGGAGACCTGCATTGTTAGACCCTAAACTCTAACCCCCTAAACCCCAAAGCCCTGAACCCTAACCCCCTAAACCCTAAACCCCTGAACTTTTGCTTCGGGTTTAGCTCTGCGTGGCTTTTGTAGTCAATACAAGTCAAGCAGCCGGGGCATGCCAAATGCCGTTTCCAGGGCTTGCAGTGTGCACCTGAGGATGCTGCGGGCGAGCATGTGACAAAAAATGGTGCGTAGAGTGCCAGATGCGCTTTCCCAGTGATTGGGCTGAAGACCTTGTCCCAGCCTTTTTCTGAGAGCAGAGCCTGTGCGTGATTTGATTTCCTATTCCGACGGTAGGAAACTGCCAGATGCGCTTTTCCACGGCTTCCGTCTGCATTTGCCTCGTTCCTGGTCGTAGCCTTGTTCCGACAGGACAGCTTGTGGTGGATTAGATTACTACCAAGCAGTACTTAGGTCAGAGGATCGTAATGCGTGGAACAGCAGGAACCCGGTCTCAGAAGGATACCGAAGGGGTTCTGAGAGCCCTTCTTGGAACGTACTGCTTATCTAGGTGCCCCAGTAGTACCCTTTTGCCCTTGTTGGTTTGGGGTCCCCTTATTAAAACCTAATATTAAGAAAAAGGGTAACCTTCTTATTAACGGGTTACTGGGGCACCTAGTTATGAAGGGGCTAAAATACAGAGGCAGCTTCTGAGAAGCCTTTGGGGGCTTCGGAGAACCCCCTGGTCTTGATTTCATAAGGTCTAACCTACCAAAACCTAGTTTTTTGTAGGCTTCTTATTATAAACCCTAATATGGAATTTATAGGGACCCCAAAAAAAAGTAGGTTTTGGTAGGTTAAGGTAGTGCACATATTCAACGACAACGAAGATGAACATGAAGGAAGAGGAAGATCCTGGCCTAGTTACAGACAGAACCCAGATGACTCTAAGTGTAATGAAGTCATCATCGCATGCTGTTGTTACTTTTGTTTGCAAGAGTTCTTACAGGGCCGAAACCTGAGCTTGTTTTTCCCAACGTCGCAATGCCACGAGGTGTCCACCTAACAGGTGTTGAAAATTGAGTCTCGCTAGTGCTTGCCTGTCCGAAGTCTGACTTGCTTGAGTTCCAACCAACAAACGGCCGAGCATGGCTCCAGCTCACGCAGCAGAAGAGCCCGTATTTCTTTCCTTCGTGTGAAATAATGAAGAAAATTACATGGCGATGGTCATGTTACCCGGTCCAGATGGTGGCCATGCTTTCCGTGGCTTCAGCAATGAAAGTCATGCAGGAATTGAGCACCAACTCGTCGGAAGCTGCGGTGACTGTGCATTCTGTGCACCTTTCACGTTCAGAGAACCAGCTCAACGGGTCTAAGATGATGTCTGTGCAGAATGCTCTTGTGGCTCGCGCTTCTCGCTCGAGGACATCGGTGGGTGAGAATCTGAACGCCGATCTCTCAAGCGTTGATGAGGAGCTTGACGCCGTGGTGTCAGCAAAGTTCTTCGGAGCCATTGCTGATGGGTTCAGTGCTGCTGCCAACACGCTTGCATCAGAAGGCATGTCCATAGGCAGTGCAATTGGCAATGCGGCCACAGTTGTCGGGAGGCATGTCGTAAAGGCAGCAGAGACCAAGTTTGCAAGCTTGCCCGGGTCGATCAAGAATGTTGCGAATAGCATTGGGAACGTAGCGGTCGGCGCCGTCCACGCGGCGCGGGATGTAGGAGAGATGGTGGCGGATACCACTATTAATCTTGCCGGAACTGTCCTGCATCACGCCCAAAGATTCGCAGAGGCAGGGGCAAGGTTGGCTGCAGGTTTTGCCTCAGCAGTTTGGAACGAGATGGAGAAGTTTATCAACTGTTTGAAGCAGCAGCTATCTCTGTGTTCAGTGTTGATTGGGGACCAATGCGACTGTCACGCTGGCAGCCACGTCGAACTCTCGCCAGGGAGTTTTTCCGTCAGGTGTGTCTTCCAGGCAGCCGCCGACTTTTCCAAAGGCTTCGGGGTGAGAGCAGTTCCCAAGAATGGAATGGGTGGCAAAACCATTGGAGGTATCCAGATCTTCATGGAAGGTGTTGTATTGTTATTTGGCTTAGTCTTTTCTTTTCTTGCAGACCATCGAAATCGCAAGTTATGAATTTGAAACTCCTGCTTACTTGTGCAAGGGCCGTGTTCTGTGGTTCTCGCTGGGTTGCCAAAACCAGATGAGGCATGGCGATATTGCCTGGAGATGAGTTCGTGCAAGCCTACAAGAGCCTCGATTGTGGCAAAGGTACTCCATGGCCTTTGTAGTTGTGACAGGTTTAAAATTGTTTTAGGGTTCAGGGTTTAGGGTTTAAGGAATTTAATTTAATTAAGCTACCCCAATAGGGATCTATAGTAAATACTATGGTTTCTTTGTTATGGAAACTAAAATTAGATTTCCAGTTCGAAAGGATCAATTCGGGCAGCTTCATCCTGGCAAGCTCTAAGCCAGAAATGTCATGAAGCCTAGTGCACCGCCAACTGTATGCCAAAAAAGACAACCAAGATCGACCAACCCAAGATGAAATTCTGCATATCCGACGCTCTAAACCCTATAAACCACTTCTCTGAATTCCGAAATCCCACACCCTAAACCCTAAACCCTAAACCGTTGAACCCAGGATGGCAGGTCAAGTCTTGAAGAGCCGCGAGGCGTTGAAGCACAAGACGACCTCAGGAACTACGAGTGCCCCGCCTCTCCGTGGTGCTTAGGGCTTACAGGTTGGGTTTAGGGTTTACCTAGACCCCAAAGAACCTACCTTTTTTAAGGACCTGTATAAGGAAATCATAATAAGGAACCCTAAGCAGGGAGGTTCTCAAGGGTCCAGGTAGGGTTGAGGGTTTCGGCAGTTAGGTCATTCATTCGCATCGGCTTAGGTTAGACTAGGTGGATTTGGACTACGAGTGGCTTTGACTCGCGGTTTCTGCTGTGCACGTCGGGGTAGAAGAAGGCACTGCGGAGATCTGTGGAGGACCTGTCAGAGTTGGATTATGTTGGATTTTATTAAGAAAACTGGCGAGGGGGTATGAGCGGGGGGGGAGAGGGAGAGGAGTGGGGAAGTTTTGGAATTGCAGGAAGTGCAGGCCTGTGTCAAATATAAACACTGTGTGCTTGGGGCTTCTGTCTGTTAGAAATTTTAGGTGCTTCCCAACCCTAAATCCTAAACACGGTTCAGCTTTCACGAACCAAGCAAGGCTCGTGTGAGACGGCGTTGGATGTGCCTGAGACGGCAAGATGACGGACGGACCGTGTGTGTGTGTGGTACAGGGGATAGCATGAATCGTTTTTGGTCGTCGATGTTATGAAGAAGGTTTTGATGATGATGATGATCATCATCATCATCATTGGCATGCTTGTGTTCAACTTTCATGTCTCCTCATTGCTATCATTGTCGTTAGCTGGTGCAGATATCTGCAGACGAGTTGCCATATTTGCCAGCTAAGGTTGCTTTGGATGGCGTTGTGCAGTTTTCCCCAGATGTGACAATGACGGTCTACGACAGTGGAGACTGGGAAGGGTTTGAGGATGTTTTTTGTTGCTGCATGTCGCTTGTGCTTAAAGACACTGCAACCGTTGGTTGCCACCTAGTTTTGAACAGCACCAATACAATGTTAGTCCGTGATTTCATGTTCCCAGAGTCTGCAAGCACAGCACAGGAACGACCGAGTTCTCAATCAAAGGGATGGTGAGGGCATCAATTCAAGCGCTTGTCAAGGCACAAGGCAGCTGCGCGTTTAAGGCTCGAAGAGAAAGATGCAAAATGCTGCTTCTGCTGCTCCTTAGGACGGCGATGGTGGTGGTGGTAGTGGTTCTGATGATGGTGGTGGTGGTGGTGGTGGTGGTGGTTGGTTGTGGTGGTGTTTGGTGGTTGTGGTGGTGGTGGTGGTGCTGCTGCTGCTGCTGCTGCGGATGCTACTGCTGGTTTGGCTGGGTGGGGACAGCGTTTTCTGTTTTATTCGTTCATGTTTGCTCTTTTCTTTGTCATGTGCGTGTTGCTACTACTACTGCCACTAATGTCGCTTGAATGGTGACATCGGCCTCTGTGATTCATGGCAGGCCATGAGAGGATTTCCAGATCCTCCCAAGAAGAAGATCATCTGTGCCGGCAAGTTCTGCATCGTGATCATGCTTCAGATGGTTGCAGAGCTGAACTTGAAGGGCATACTCACGGGGACGGTCGAAGTGAGCTCTGAAGTGGACTTCCAAGTCGAGGGCACCGTGCGTGTCACGAAGAACTTTGGACACGCTCAAATCGTTCAAAAGAAACAGAAGACATCGTGTCATTAGGATTTCTAAGAAGTATGGAAGCCTAAAGCCCTAAACCCCAAACCCGATCTCAGGAGTGGTCACTCCGAGGTGGATATGAAAAGCCCATCGATCACGCACAAGGACGGCTTTGCGATCGGAGCCAGTGCGATGGCATCTGCACGAGTGAACCTTGGGTCATTTTCGGGCAGCCTTTGATACCAATGCTAATACAAGTGCTAATGCTAAGGTGTAGACTTGTAGAACTTCGTGTTATGTTTGCATGGGCTTCAGCATCAACAAAGGAGTGCCGGACCGGTTCTCACGATATGGCCCGTGCCGGGAATTCCTATCACCTTCAGGCCCAGCCCGGAACCCTCAACCCTATCTAAAGCACAGCAGCCCTAAACCTTCAAGTCCTACAGTTCGGGCGGGGCCCTAAAACCCCTAAACCTGAAACCCCCTTCGCAGAGATCTTTCAGAGATCCCCAAACCCCAAAACCCTATAGACCCTGAACCCTGAACCCTAAATCCTCCTAAACCCTAAAGCCCCCCCTAAACCAGAAGCCAAAGCGATCTTAAACTGAGCATCAGGCCGATGGTCCATGCCGAGGCCAAAGCGCAGGGCACACTGAAGCTGCAGCTTCTTCCAGAAGAGTTTCCTCTTTCGACTTTGCATTAATAAACGGTTTGGGTTCTTTTCCAACTGTTGTCTAATCCGAATGTGTATGCCGAGGAGTTTCAGTTCGGGCCATGGCATGTTCTTCGTCCAGGAGTCTGATCATGCTTCTGATGGATCTTTGTCAAACTCGAGCTTGAACATGACCTCGACAGCACTGGAGATGTGTGGAGCAGCCGCCCTCAACGCCTACGCCGACGTTGACATCACAGGCTTCGCTCTGCCAGCTCTATTCAAACATGTCTTCACCAGCTCGTTTATCCTGGATGAACTCACGAAGGCCCTCCTAGCTGGTGGCGCAGCCATGGTCAAAATCATGACAGGGCCAGTGCAGTGTGTTCCGGGTGCCAGCGCAGTTACGTCAAGGATCATGGCCGCGGCTCAGGCTGCAGCATCCGCACTTGTCGGACTCATCCCAAGCATCAGCCTTGACTTGGGACTACCGTCGATTCAACTGCTGGCCCCCGAGAAGCTCTTCTGCAAGGAAGTCTACAAGACTCCCGGCTTCGACTCAAAGCCATGCGCGGCAGAGCTTGGGTGCAAGCACGCCGGCAGGGGACCTCCAGCTGGCGAGGAGATCCCGCCTCCAGAACAAGTCACCAATCACGAGAGGAAGACCTTCGGAGGTGTTTGGCAACTTTCTGGCCCTTTTTATTGAGTGCCCAGGGCTCACCTCATCCTCGCTCTCTTTCTCTCGCAGTCGATGTAGTGCCTGTTGAAGTCTCCGGTCCTAAACCCAATACCCCAAGCCCTAAACCCCATACCCTAAGCCCTCAGCCCCTATGTACCCTAAACCCTACACCCCAAACAAGGGTCTCTGGGGGCGCATGCCCCGGTCTCGCCATGGGAGATCGGTTTATTCAAATGGGCCACTGGCGCTTGGCCGACGTGGACGGCCACCACTTGGTGCTGCAGCACCAAAACGGTGCTTTGGATGAGATCACACTAACACCCTGACCCCTAAACCTTAAGCCCATTAACACCCCAAGCCCGAAAGCCATCTAGAGCCTAAGCCCACAAGAGGCCTGAATCTAAGTCCCCCCCAGGTGAGGTTCCCATCGTGTGGCGGAACGATGGGAAAACCTTCTGGCGGCCATGGCGTCGCAACGCCAATCGGGTGGCCTGGAACAGGGCGATCGGGCCCTCTAAAGGGATCTCGTCCTTGGGCTTGTATTGAATACCTTAACCTACCCAAACCTACTTTTTTATAGGGTCCCTATAGATTCCATTTATTAGGGTTTATGATAAGAACCTACAAAACAGTAGGTTTTGGTAGCTTTAGGTATGTCTTGGGTTTCGTGTTGTGCTATAGGGGGTTCAGCTTCACGGTGTCTGCACGTCGGGGTGTTAGGATGTTCAGGTTTAGGGTGTTAGGGTTTGTGGTAGTTCTTTTTGGAAGGTGATGTCTAAGAGAGCTTGCAAGAGTCTCTTGAGGTTCGGCTTCCAGTTCATCCAGATCGGGAAGTTCCGTATAGGTGCCAATGATGATGATCACTTCACCGTGTCCCACAGCCAAAGGACTTGCGCCCAGATCTGGCGGGGCCACGACACCTCAGTTCACCATGGGAATCGCGGCACCGACTGGGACACCTTCGACCGCGGCGAGGGGTTTCAGGCGGGCGTCACTTTCGGAGACAGGTTCATACAGGTGGGCAAAATGCGATTCGGTGAAAGTGACTCGAACCACTTCACTTTCTACTTCACTCCCACTGGCAAGAGCATGGAGATTTTCCGAGGCCACGACGGGACGCGGCACCGAGGCAACAACTACCACTGGAATAAACACAATGAGATGGTCCGCAGAGCGCCTGCCGACTGGACCTGTCCCGATATCGCAGAGAAGGCTTTTGGAAAGTGCAAGCCAGAGTTCGGACACTGGGGCGATCGCTTTATTCAGCTCGGGAAGTGGCGCCTGGCGGCCATAGATGGGGACCACTTCAGCATCTCCCACCAGGAGGGTTACACAGCGCAAATCTACCGATGGGATGGCACTCTCCACCCCGGTCCCCGCCGCGATTACGGTTCCTGGCACAGACCCATCGGGCTCCTCGCTTCTGAACCCTGAAACTGGTTGGTTGTGATGTGTTTTACTCATGGCACTTAGGGTTTAGCTTTTCGTTCCTTTGAGCAGTGGAAAAGAAGGTTTCCTCACGGCATCACCTTCGGTACGAACTTCATCCAGATCGGTAGGTTCCGTATCGCAGCCATGGACCACGACCACATGAGCATCTCTCACCAGTCAGGGAATACAGCTCAGATCTTCCGGGGGCACCTGGGCCCTTAGGGTTTAGGGGTTTTGGGCTTTTGGAGGTTTAGGGTTTAGGGTTTAGGATGCCCTTTCGTGGTTTTATGGGAAAGACATCGCCTCCGGACATCCAATGTCTCGTATGGCCGCTGCAAGAGCCTCAGACCCCGTATATTATATCCCGGAACCCGTCCTGAAGCTGGCTTTGTCGATTCAAGCTACCCAGACGCTGAACCGTTGACCCTGAACCCTAAACCCTAAAACCTGAACCCTAAACCCGTAAACTCTAAACCCTAAACTCTAAACCCCAAAACCCTCAGATACCCTCAGCCTGAACCGAAGGCTCCATGTACCCATATAGTATATACTTAGGCCTTACAATGGTACCTATACAGGTACTTTAGGGTCTAAGTGTATACTACATGGGTACATGGAGCCTTTGGGGAACCGAAGGCACGATGGCTCCCTGCATGAAGGGCCACGACGTGACTGGCACGGATGGAATCTCCGAGCTGGGCCTGCTTCGGGGGTGACGTGCCCGGGGTGCGTTTAGCTTGGGGTTTAGGGCTTATAGGGCTTATAGGGCTTATAGGGCTTATAGGGCTTTTAGGGTTAAGGGTTTAGGGATTTGCTTCGTCCTTGAATACCTTACAACTTCGGCCAAACCTAACATGCCCTAAGATCTTATCTTTTTCAATTTTTCCTCGCAGTCACGCAGAGCTTGGACGATCGCAATCCCACACGCAACACCGGCATCCGTTGTTTCTTTTTACATGAACCCCTAGACCCAAACCCGAAACCCTAAACCCTAAACCCTAAATCCTAAACCCTAAACCCTAAAGCCTACACCCTAAACCCTGAACCAGGTTCGGGGACAGGTTCATACAGCTGGGGGAGTTCCGCCTCGGTGTGGCTGGGCAGCCGGGTTTAGGTTCAGGGCTTCAGGGTTTAGGGGTTTAGGGCTTTAGGGTTTGGGGTTCAGGGTTTAGGGTTTTGGGTTCAGGGCTTAGGGTGTAGGGGTTTAGAGTTTAGGGTTTAGAGTTTAAGGGTTTAGGGTTCAGGGTTTAGCGTTTAAGGTTTGGGATTCTTCTGAACGCCCCGTTTCGCCTATTTATCTCCCTCTCTCTCTCTCTCTCTTTCTTCTTGGCCGTCTCTCTCCTTACAGATTCAAGGTTAACCCTCGTTTTGGGTGTTTTGAACCGACGCGGCCAGTGCCAAGCTCAAGCAGCTGCTCTGTTACAACCGAGGCAGATGACTGGCACTTGTACGTGACCCACAGGGGCTACAACCGGAGCCCTCAGATTTTCACGGGTGACGGCCGTCTGGTTCCCGGGACACAGCATCACTACGCCTATCGGGTCGTTGGACCATCGTGGAAGGCTTTCGTTGTCTCTTACTTGTTTCTAGTTTCTCGTGGTCCGCGGTGGTCTTGAATTTCCTACATGAGTAGTTCTCTGAACTAGGGATTTAAAAAGGGTGCCGTACCATTTTGGGGGACCTGTAAACGGGACCCTAATTTAGAGAACTACCTACATTGCTGTTTCCTGTGTCAAAACCCTCAACCCCAAACCCTAGACCCTAAGCCCTAAACCTAGGTGAACGATCGGTACGCGCAGTGGCACTGTGGTGGCATTGAGGAAATCTTGGGGAGTTGCCCGGGAATCACAGCAGGCCGGATGATGTTCCAAAGAGACCCCTCTTCTGCCCAAAAGTGGTGGAAGGGGCCCCGGGCGCTGTTTCTGTGTTCTCGGGGGAATTCTTTTTCAGACAGAGTGTGGCAGGTCACAACTTTCTGCAGATTGGCGACTGGCGGGTGGCGCAGATGGATTGGCACCACTTCTCATTCTCGCATCGCAGCATCCACACTCCCGTGATCTACACTTCCGACGGTCGCGTCCACTCTGGCCCGCGAAGGGACTATCACAGCTGGGAACGTGAGCCACACCTCACAAGTAGCATTAAGTTCGGCGACCGCTTCATCCAGTTTGGCCACTGGTGGCGCTTGGGTGAATGGGAGCACCATGGGCGACATTTTGTCCTCTCCCACCGACACAACAAAGCTCCGATGATTTGGCGTAGCTTGCTCAGCGGTTGCAGCAGAGAGTTCCGATGGAGAAGATGTGTCACATGAGTCACATGAGCCCTAAAGCAGAAAAGGCCTAAACTTAGCTCCATGTCTCTTGGTTTTCAGGCGATGACGGCACGGTGCACGAAGGACCCAGGAATGGCTGGAGCCTTTTTGGGCGAGCAACCGGTGCACCAAAGGGGATCGCCTTCGGACATGGCTTTGTGCAGATTGGCAACTGGCGAGCGGCTCGATCTAGGGCTTCGGGCCTTTTTGGGATATAGGGTTCATACTAAGGTTATAGGGTTTATAGGATTATAGGGTTATAGGGCTATAGGATTTAGGGTTATATACATAATGAAAGCTATGCACCTTTAGCCCGTGTCGCAACGGACATAAGCCTCTTCTTTTCCTTCTGCTTATAGTATGATGTCCCTGACGTGTCCCAGATTGGTGATGTCGACGGCAAGCACTTCTCTATCACCAATGTGAACGGCAAAACCGCAGAAATCTTCACCGGCACTGATGGAAGGCGACACTATGGCCCACGTGGTGATTACACCACGTTCGGTCGCATGATTCTGGACTGCCGCGTTGTATAGACTTAGAGGTCGCGCAGTAAACCCTACCCCCCTAGGCAGATTCCCCACTTGTACAGCATTTGGGAGCTCAGCAGCTTAGCGGGCTGCCAGACCCGACTGCCTTCTACCAGGCGATGACAAAAGCACATTAACCTTTAACCTTTCGGGGCTTATCTAAACCTAATATATTTCAACAAGTTAACCTTTTTTGGTCTAAGGTTAAGGTACTCGGCCCCTAAGATACGGTTGATGATACCTGAGGAGCAACATCCAGTGGTCTGAAGAGGATCTTCGTCAGAGCATGTCCAATGTGTAGCAGCTGTATGCTTGAAGTCGGAGCCCTGAACTCTCTTTTGCGGATTGGTCGTAGCTCGCGACTTCGTGCGATTGTTCTGCAGTCCCGCGTTATAAAGGGTTCACGGTTTAAGGGTTCAGGGTTTAGAGGTTTAGGGTTTAGGGTTTCGCGGCTGGGATGTTGCCCCTCTTCTTTCCCCGGCCCGCCGTACCCCTCGGGTACTCTCTTCACTGAACATGCTCTTGATGCCCATATATACTCATGTGTTGTATGCACGTGGAGGTGCGTGGACGGGGGGAGGGGCCGCCCCTGAGCCTGGGTTTAGGGTTTAGGGTTTAGGGTTTGCGGTTATGGGAGATTTCGTTCCGGACGTTGTAAACGGGTGGGCCCGCGAGGGTGGGGGGGGCGCCTCCCGGTTCACCAATGCGTGTTGTGTCTCATCTAGTAGGGATATAGGGGCCTACATAAGTAGAACAAGGTTCTGGGTGATATTATATAGTATAGTTACCCGAATGTATCTGTAGTTAGAAAAAAAAGGAAGCCCCAAAAATATAATGTATTGGTAATATTTTAGCCCCCTAAATCAGGTGCGGCTTTACGTTGGGAGCCCTAAGACCGTAGTTTCTCCTTTTTGTGTTGTTGGAGGGTGAGGCTGCTGGCAAGGTGTAGGGTTTAGGGGTGTAGGGTTTAGGGGTTTAGGGTTCAGGGGTGGGCGTCTTGCACTAATCGCTTTGGTTGCGTTCATTGCCGATCCATCTTGTATTTACCAATTGCAGCAGATTCTCGGTACACTTTCCAGTCTTCGGGAGAAGATTACCCCTTATAAAGCTGACAGTGTACAGTTGTTTGGGCTCATGAACTCAGCAGCCACGGGATTTTAGGCATAGCTTGGACGCCTGGGCCCAACAAACACGCAACGAGAGCAAGGCGGTTCCTGGCTCAGGGATGTTCTGCTATACGGTTGATGATATAAGTCCTGCATTAACAAGGAATATACCACAGTTCCCTAAGTTTCGGGTCCTTAAGGTAATGCAGGATTTATATCATCAGCAGTATTGTTTTGGTCCAATGTAATTTATGTGATCACACTGTATACAATATATTACGTATTGCATGGTATACATTACATTACAGGGATGCCGGGGAGGCAGCAGCCGGAAAGAGACCCCTGTAATCTTCAACCGCTCAACCACATGACTGGTTCCCCGACCTTGTCCCATTACTATTTCTAGTAGTCTTAAAGCTACTAATTCTAAGCATTCGTTCCGTTTGTCTTTGCAGATACGTACTACTCTTCCTATTCTTACTATCATTACTGTGCTTGAAGACTGTGCCCCTACTCTGAACCCTAAGCCCTAAACCCCAAACCCTAAACCCTTCAAGTCCCGCAGGCCGACGCGTCGGAGGTGCCCTTTGTACACGCCTGTGTGCTGGACCACCTTCTGGTCGCGGCCTTGGGGGCACTTGAGGGGTTTAGGGTTTAGGGTTTTAGGGTTTAGGGTTTAGGGACTTGAGGGGTTCCGAGAGGGCGTCGAGAGGGCATTCTACGAGGGCTGTTGCAAGGGCTTTGAGGGTTTCGGGTTTGAGGGTTCGTGTCTAGATTCCTTCTGAGGTGGCGTGGGAGGTTCTAAACCCTAAACCCAGCTAAGCCCTAAACCCTGAACCCTAAACCCTCAACCCTGAAACCCTAATCCCTGAACCCTGAACCCTAAACCAACGAAACGTTTTCATTTTCAAACCTACGAGGGGTTGGGGCTTAGGTTTCGGTGCAGGGCCGGGTCCGGGAGCTTCTTATTCAAACCACAAATCGGAGGCCTCAAAAGGTGGCATGAAGGGGGTTTAGGGTTGAGGGTTTAGGGCTTAGGGTCTAGAGTTTAGGGTTTACGGTTTAGGATTTAGGGTTTAGGGTTGAGGGTTTAGGGCTTAGCGTTTAGATGTTAGGCTTAGGGTTTAGGGTTTAGGATTACGGATCCCTTGTATAAGGACTCTTATTTGGGGAATATCCCACCTACCTTCATCCCACCTTTTGAGTCCTCCGGCATAATCTGGTCTCTCGTTAAGTTTTTGATAACCAATATTACTTACCTTAAACCTTTCGGGGCTCATATCAACCTAATATAATTCAAAAGGTTTATCTTTTTGGGCTAAGGTACTCGGCCCCTAAGTTACTATAGATCTCCGCCACGGTAACTTAAGTTCAGATCTTAAGCAAGAACCCCGCTTCGGGCTTTGAGGTATTGGGGGCTCTGCGTTTCAGGATGTGAGATTTACTGGCTTGGAGTGATGTAGCCCCAGAAGACCTATTTCGCTGAGACGACATATGCGGGTTTCATAGTAAGGAACCAGTGCAATGAAAGCTGATAACATTCTCCCCTTACAGTCCCTATATGCTTAAGACTCTGATATACTCTCCCAAAGCCTCGTTTGATTTTTACGGCCCCTACTAAACCCCAGCAGTAGCCCTTCTAAAACATCCTGTAAAGGTTGCCGTAGTAGAGCCCGTAGGAAAACTTCATGCCCACTTACGCATTTACTTTTGGGCTCCCAGAGAACGCAATACTCCTTAATTAGGGAATAGACCATAAATCAGAATATTAAGGCCCCTATAATTTAAGGTATACTCCTTAATTCCTTTATTAGAAACAAACCCTTATAGAGACCCTTATAGATCAATTTATGGAACCCTTTAACGTATATTCCTTAATTGAGGGCTTCTGCCCTGAGTCTTTCATGAGACCGCTTTGGGGTTGTAGAAGTATAAACAGGGCATACTACTGGGTTCGTTTTTTCAGCAGCTTCTAGAGGTTCTCAAGTTCATGTTGGGGGGGCATTTGTTTTGAATGTGGGCTACGAGTTGAAGATTACCGGCATTGTGGGCCTGGGTTTATGGCATGAGGGGGTCGGGGGCTTTGGAGTTTTAGGGGCTCTGGTGTGAAAGCTTTTTTTCTGTGTAAAAAAAACCGTGCATGTTTATCAGCGTTATTCCTTACAGCTCCCTTATCTAAATTATGCTACAATAGATCCCAAAACCTTACTCTAATCATCAAATCCTCCAGATAATCCACCAAGAACAGTTCGCAGCTTAGGGCGGTTCGAGTTCGGACTAGAAAACAGGTTCAGCAAGTGTTTCTCTGAGGTTTTGGTGAGAGTATATAGGGCTCCTGAGGAAGTTTGGCCAGAGTACATGTTGGGTGTATTCTTGGGCGATGCTAGCCATGAAATACCTGCTAAGCTACTGATATTGAACATCCTATGTAGCTTCGTAAACGGGCTGCATGGTTTGGAACCTTCGGTGGAGGGTGGTTGGCATCGTGTTGGGCTGAGCATGCAAGTTGCGCCTGACTAATATCCGGTTCCTTCCGAAGGTGGACTTTGGAAACTTCACCAGCAGATGAGGACGATGATAGTGATGACGATAAGGATGACATCGTAGGGACCCTTAGGGGGGGTAGGGGGGAGCGGGGCAATGCTTATTTACGGAAGTATAGTCCCCTACCCCACTCCCCCTGACCCTCCTAAGGGTCCTTGTGAGATGATGATGCAGCTGGCGGGGAGGAGGATTATGACGATCCTTGCTGTGACGAGCGTGACGAAGACAAGCAGGAGAGCACTGGTCGGTTGCCAGGGTGATCATGATGTCCATGATGACGATGATGATGATGATGAGATGATGATGATGGTGATGATGATGATGCCTTTGCAAGTGGCTGCCTAGGTTCGAAAGTGCCGAGAAGGAAGGTAAGTAATGATCCTAGCAGCCACGGTTCTGCTGAGTCTGAGCATGACCAAATATCCTCTTGGGTTTAGGGTTTAGGGTTTTAAGGTTTGAGCATGACGACTCATTGCTGCTGCAAGCTGTTTTCTCGACCGTGAAGCTGATTGCGCTCTTCCTGGTTCGAGCCTTGCTTGTCGTCTCATATTGAGATCCAGAACAGGGTATGTGCACATCGACTCCTTGGGATGTTGTTGTAATTTGCAATCCAACATAGACCTGAACCTGCAACCCGAAGCGCCACCGGCGGTGCTTGCGGAGTCCATGCGACGATTGAAGGCCGGGGCCAGTGAATTGTTGAAGCAATGGAATCTTTTCGCGCAGCTTCCAGCGGGGAGGTCCTGTCAGGCTTGGGACAACTCGGACGCAACGGGACGTGCAGAAACATCTGTGGCCATGCCGTCGAAGTGTACCATAGCGGACACACTGTATTACACTATATTTCATCATACTATGCCATATTATATATTCTACTACCTTATATAAAAATATTCATATTATACTATGTTGTAATATGCGATGCTATACAGTACTGTATTGTGCTATTGTTTTATTCTAACATGACATATTCTACTGTGTCTTGTTTCATAATATATACCTAAATTATATTATGTCTGAGGTTTGAGGTTCCATATGCTGCGTGGGAAGAGACCAAGCGAGGGCGAATATGGGAACAATATTGCCCATTGTTGAGGCAGCGTTTTTCAGACAATGGTTCGTGTATTTGTTCGGGCATGGCAGAATGCAGCGGCTTTAGACTCCCCTGTACGGTTCAGGTTTCTTCATACATTCTGTGTAAGTTCTGCACGATCTAGTGCTCCTTTGCAATGTGGGAACCTGATTAAGAAACCCCGGCGCCATAGCCTATAATCCCAAAACATCAGGAGTCATATGCAGAACCCCTATAAAGACAGCATGTCTTAATCTGGTTCCTTTTTGTTGCACCTGGAACTGAATCTCAAGCTGCGCAAGGATTGAGAATACATTCGTGTCCCGCTTCACTGACGAGTGTTACCATCACAGAGCACCCAGCTTTCCTTGGTTTCTTCGTGCTCGCAACTGTCGCCGCCATGTTCCAGCACCACATGCTCTTCGGTGCAGGGTGGCCAGAAAAGCCAAGGAGGGAAGTTGGGATATAGGCATTCTTCTGCAAAGCAGAGAGGCCTGTTTCAGGAATCAAAAAGGGCACCCCCAACATAAGCTTTCTGGCAGCTGGGAGATCCCAACCTTATTGGCTTTAATATCAATAATATTGTGTAATAATAAGAATAACTATTATTATTCTTAGTATAATTTTTACTATTAATATATATATATATATATTACTTGAAGAGGAGCTTGTGGGATATCCGGATATCCCCCACAACCTTGTGGTTTTTGTTTGAGGGCTTCTTTTGGTTCCTACTACTGTTGATGATATAAATCCTGCATTACCTTAAGGACCCTAAACTATGGGAATTATGGTATATTCCTTATTATGGGTAATGCAGGATTTTGATCATCAACCGTAGTATCATACGACGCTGCGGCGGAGCCAGCAGGAAAGCCATGCTTTCCGCTGAAACTCAAGCAGCCAAGGGCTGCCCTTTGCGCATTTTTAGAAGGATTCCTTGCGCTCAGCCAGAGAGGTAGCTGGAAAATGACCCCTAGGGTTTAGGGTTTCGTTTAGGGTTTGGGGTTTAAGGCGTTGGGCTTTAGGGTTTAGGGCTTAGGGCTTAGGGGTTTAGGGGTTTACGGTTTAGGGGTTAGAGCTTAGGGGTTTAGGGTTTAGGGGTTTAGGGCTTAGGGCTTAGGGGTTCAGGGTTTAAGAGCCAGAAGGAAAATGAGCCCTCGATCCGAACGTGCTGTCACTGACGACGCGGCGACGCAGCTTGTGAATTAAATCCCACCATTCGCAAATCTGAGTAAAACAAGCTTGAATCCTCGTACTGCTCAGCTAAACAAGACACGCACGCTAGGGACGTGAGGTTTCGGACTTTAACTTAAGTCTTAAGTGTTCGTATTATGAGGCTGCAGCGGCACGCAGATATCATGTCGCTCTGCACGTGCAAGTGCACTTCGAGGTTGAGCAAAGCATCATTGCTGGTCGAAGCTAGGATGTCTGCAAAGACCACTGTGTTGGCATCGCGGCGGCTGACATTTCCAAGATGAAGACCCCGGACATCCCTTCATGAAGATTCCACTAGCACCCCGGGATCATGCGACAGTTTTGGTGACGGTGATGGCGACGATAAGAGTGAAGGAGTTACGGACATGGTGAGGAAGGTGTTGATGAGGATGAACCATGGCCAGGAGAGACAGCCTGGTGAGTGTTTGTGATGGTGCTGTGGATGACGCAAGCATGGCAGTCCTGCTCCATTTCCTACCTGGTTCAAGCCTGGCCTGACTCCTGATCTTCGGATCCTAAGCAGGGGATTTTCACAGCATAGGCACGTACAGTCGAGATCACCCTCTCTAGCAGCAGTTTGAGGTGTAGGTCTAGGTGTTGTACTTAGGGGCTGAGTAGGTAGCCTTTAGCCTTTTGGGGTTTATATACACCTATTAAAATTCAACTGGTTAACTTTTTTTGGGCTAAGGTACTCGGCCCCTATTAAGGTAGGCTTGTTCCGAAAGCCCGACGCCAGCGTTGTGTCGACGGCCGTTAGGCGACGGCCATGCAACGACTGAAGGCCAGGGCCGATGATTTGTACCAGAAGCTGGGTTCTTGTTAAGGGATTCATTTCAAGTGACCATAACTAGGGATCTATAAAGGGTTTAAGGTTTAGAGGGTTTAATCGTGTTAATGGGTTAGGGGTTTAGGGTCTCAGGGTTTTGGGGTTTAGGGCTTTAGGCGTTTAGGGTTTAGGGTTTAAGGTTTATTTAGTTTAAGTTACCAGAATGGGGATCAAGAGAAATAGTAATGGTTTCCTTATTATGGTAGTTTAAACTTAAATCCCCTAACAAGATCTATAGTAATAGTAAATAATATGGTTTCCTTATTATGG
The DNA here is from genome assembly GCA_905231915.1 of Symbiodinium necroappetens. Taxonomy (NCBI): domain Eukaryota; class Dinophyceae; order Suessiales; family Symbiodiniaceae; genus Symbiodinium; species Symbiodinium necroappetens. Next base: position 7,595 of record CAJNJA010049120.1, on the reverse strand, counting down.
TAGTTTAAATTTAAATCCCTGAACAAGAACCCAGGAAGGGAGTCTTCCGTGCAGCCTCCAGCCGGGTGGTGCTGTCAGGCTTGGGGCGACTCGGAGTCTCTACAGGCCCTAACCCCTACACCCTAAACCCAAACCCTAAAGCCCTAAACCCTAAACCCCTAAAGTCCTAAACTCTAAACTCCTAAACCCTAAAACCCTAAATCCCTAAATCCCTAAAACCCCAAACCCTAAAACCCTAAACCCCAAACCCTAAAACCCTGATTCAAGCTTCCGAGTCCATCTTCAACGAAACAAGCCCCAGAAGATGAATCGAGACCCCAATTGTGAGGCTGAGTAGGTAACCTTTAACCTTTTGGGGCTTAATGTAGGGACCTACATAAAAACCTGTACTATTTTGGGGCTTCCTTATGATATTGTATAAGGGGCCCAAAACCCTATTGTAATTATTGAGGCCTATGTTATATGGGGGGTTTCCGAAAAGAGGGGACCCTACTATAGTACCCTAAATAGTAGGATCCTTGTTGTAAGGACCCCAACATAAACTACCCCCTAATTTTCGGAAACGCCAAAAAAAATACTATAATTCAAAAGATTTACCTTTTTTGGGCCCCTAAACCCTAAACCCTAAGCCCTAAGCCCTAAGCCCCTAAGCCCCTAAGCCCTAAACCTTAAACCCTAAACCCTAAGCCCGAAAGCCCCTAAGGCCCCTAAGCCCTTTCTGAGGCAAGTCTTCGAGACGCGGAGTGCCCCAGACTTTCGGAGCACCACCCCGGCGCCTCGCCTTTTCGAGGATTCCCCCCGATCTCTTGGTTTAGGGTTTGGGGTTTAGGGTTTAGGGTTTAGTGGTTTGGGGGTTTAGGGGTTTAGGGCTTTAGGGGTTTAGAGGTTTAGGGTTTAGGGGATGTATCATGGTAATGACTTTGACTTTGTGCTCTCTCAGTGAGCCTGGTAGTAGAGAGGTCCTGAGGATGCTTATTGTAATTCTGGCGTAGCGTTGAGGGTTCAGTTTTAAAGGTTTTGTAACTCTGGTTAAGGGTTTAGGGCTTAGCGGGTTTAGGGTTTAGGGCTTACAGGGTTTAGGGTTTAGGGGTTTAGGGTTTAGGCTTTAGGGTTGAGGGTTTGGTGTTTTGAGGGGACCTAACCGAAGATTTAGAGAACTACCCATCTAAACCCTAAACCCTAAACCCCTAAGTGGTCATTGCACTTTAAACAACACCCTAAGCCCCTAAACCCTAAACCCCTGAACCCTAAACCCCTAAACCCCTATAAACCCTAAACCCCTAAACCCCTATAAACCCTAAACCCCCTAAACCCCTATGTGCCCTTCAGAAGCCCTAACTTCAGAAGCTCCGCAGGGTCTCGGGCTGAGTGGTCATGTGGGCTTTAGGGGTTTAGGGCTTTAGAGTTTAGGGTTTAGGGTTTCCCAATCTAGGATATAGATTCTGACTGGCTGTAGGGGTTTAGGGTTTAGGTTTTATATCGTAACTGGTCATAATTTTGTATGTATGTATGTATGTATGTATGTATGTATGTATGTATGTATGTATGTACGTACGTAGGTATGTATGTATGTATGTATGTATGTATGCATGTTATGTTATGTTATGTTATGCTATGCTATGCTATGTTCTGTTATGTTATATTATGTTGTGTTATGTTATGTATGTTATGTATGTATGTATGTATGTATGTATGTATGTATGTATGTATGTATGTATGTATGTATATATACATACATATCTGTCTATCTATATATATATATACATATTTGTTTATTTTTCTTTAACTGGTGTATAATACATGTGCACATTTGTAGCCGGACTTTTCCGAGGTCAAGGATGTAGATGTGTTCATCAGCCATTCCTGGTCGGCTGGCCGGTGGGAGAAGTACTTGGCCCTGTGCTACTTTCTGAACCTTGGTCGCATCGAGGGTAAGGGATACTACAAGGAACCCTAAACCCTAAACCGTTACAAGGGTCATTGCGGTTTCGCGTGATGGCGGTGTTCAGTTTAAGTTCTCTCCCGCCAGCAATCCAAGAACCTCGGTTTGGCAGCGAAGGCAGCAGCTGCATCTGCCCTGCTTTCCGAAGCCCTGATGCTGGTGTTTCCCGATATGTCCATCCACCTGATGTTCCTAGTGCTGCTGGACCTGCCAGTGGTTGCCTTCTTTTTGGTCTTCTTCTTTGGGCAGCACCTCACCTGCGGAATCTGGGGTCCCCGCTTCTGGGTGGACAGGCTCTGCGTGGACCAAACCGATGAGACAACAAAGGCGGAAGGGATCGCAGGCTTGCCCACGATTGTGGCCAACTCCTGTGAATTGCTCGTCCTGTGGGACAAGTCATATTACGAGCGGCGCCTTAGCGTCGCATTTCTTTGAGCGGCTTCATTTAGAAAGTTTGAGAAACTGCGGGGTCTGAATATTTCTGAATCTTTACACTTTTAAACTTCATGATAGACTCCAGACCCTTTGAAAAAGCCGCAAGGCTCTGGTGCAACTTTGAGCTGTCGATTTTCTTCAAAGGCAAGGGTCTCAAGAATTTGCGGCTTGTGCCACTGTGGCTCGCTCCGTGGCTGCTGACGACCATGCTGCTCTCTTACGTTTCAGCTCGCCTTGTCGCTGTCTTCACCGAGTCTGAGCCTAGCTTCGGTGTCAACGACACCAGCAAACTCTCCGGAGTTGCGGGCAGCGCACTTCTATTCGGTCTGAAGCGGTTCTGTGGATATGCGGCGGCAAGTCAAGCCTATGTTTTCTTCTGTCTGCCGCCAATCATGGTCGGCATCGTCTCCTTTCAGAAGAAGCTGGATGGCCACCGAGACATGCTGGAAAGCATGAAGTCCTTCGATGTGCTCAACGCCAAGTGTAGCGTGGAGAACGACCGTGCAGTCATCGAGGCGCATTATGGGCCCCCACATTCTTGGGTTAAGGGTTTGGGGCCTAGGGTTTAGGGCTTAGGGTTTGGGGCTTAGAGTTTGGGGGTTTAGGGTTTAGGGCTTGGGGTTTGGGGCTCAGGTTTTAGGGCCTTGTGTTTGGGGCTTAAGGGTTCAGGGCTTAGGCTTGCTTACCCAAAGAGGAGCCTGAAGAGCGTCTCTACCTCTATACTCTATACGGCTCTAAGATGAAGTATAAGCCCAGGCCTCCCAAATCCTGCAATTACGGATTAAATCATACCGGGGGATCCTACTTTGTGTTAAAGTATATCCTTCAATTAAAGGGATATTGTGTTAAAGTATACCCCTTATTTCAAGGGATATTGTGTAAAAGTACACCAGTTAATTAAAGGGATATTGCGTTTAAGTAGATCCCCTAATTCTAGGACATTTTCAGGTGGGTAGGTACCGTTATACGAGCCTTTGAATAGAAAGTCTATATACCTTATAGAAACCTTATAGAAGCCCCCTAAACCCTAAAACAAAGCCCTACAAACCCTAAACACCTTAAAGACCCTAAAAACCCGATATACCCTAAACAACCCTAAACTCCCCACCTGTAGTTTCTTTTACTTCATTAAAGGCATCTTGGTAGGTCGGAGAGGTCAGCCCCATAGTTGCTCCCGTCACGTCCTCAGCTGGTCGAAAGAGTTCCCTTTCTTAGGTGCTGAGTAGGTAACCTTTAACCTTTAAATTAAAAGCTTATATAAACCTATGAGGATTTAACAAGTTTGGGCTAAGGTACTCGGCCCCTAAGAAAAAGTTCCCTTTATGGCTCCTGTAGAGGTTTAGGGTGTTAGGGCTTAGAGGTACCTACTCCTAAAACATGTTCAAGGTCCCCCGGAAACTAGAACCCAGAAGAGCTCAAGAACTAGAGAAGCCTCTTCGTTTGCACAGCTTTGTACCCAGACGGCCTGCTGATGAAGCCCTAAACCCTAAACCCCCAAACCCCTAAAACTCCTAAACCCTAAGCCCGAAGAGCCCTAGGCCCTATTTTCTGCTTGCGAGCCACGAAACCCCAGTGAGAAGTTGCTTTCCGACAAGTGGTTTAGGGAACCGTAAGGGCTCCTTTAACGGGATCTTCAAGAGTTTTATAAGGGTTTAGGGTTTCAGGGTGTTTAGGGGTTATGTATGGGTTTAGAGTTTAGGGTCTTCGGAGTTTAGGGTTGTGGGGGTTCGGGCTCGTGCATTTGGGCTTCCAGCTTCTCTGCCTGATTGAGATAGGGAGTTTCAGTCAATGATGCAAAGTCAAAGTCATCATGACATTATCGTCACGGCTCAAGGGCTGGATTGTGTTGCAGACATGTTTTCGTCACACTTTGCAATTGACTTCGCTCCGCAAGACTCCAGTCACGCAATACTTCCGCGCATGAACGCGCTCACAAGATCTTGCGAAGGCAGAAACACTTAAAGCAAACACGACCGAACGACAAAAGCTTGGAGCACAACTGCAGGCTCAAGTTGCGGAGCTTTTCGACGGATTGGAGGATCCCATTATCACTGTGCCCATCGAAGTGGCCCAAAGTCTCTCAGTCACGTTTTTTCTTTGCCGGAATGGATGAAGGAGCAATAAAGCCACATCTCGACTTAGTGCGGGTAGATTTCCCACATACTGCCAGTCTGGGCTCCAAAGCCTTCGACTTTGGCTCCTAAACCCTTAAACCAACTAAACCCTAAACCCTGACCTAACCCCTAAACCTCAAATAAGTCCTAAACCCTAGCCTAACCCCTATAAACCTTAAATAAATCCAACACCCTAACCTGACCCCTAAACCCAAAACCCAAAACCCCTAAACCAACCCTGAACCCTAACACCTCTAAGGTGGAGAAGTCAGGCGAGGACGAGCGGCAGGAGTCCGCTCCCAACTCTCGAACGTTGGGGGGTGGGTTTGATATGAGACGCGCTGGAAGAACTGGATTGGGCTTTCTTGGTTTAGGGTTTCTAGGGTTTAGGGTTTGTGGGGCTTATAGGGGTTTTATAGGGTTTATTGGGTTTCTAAGGGTGTTTTGGTTTGGGCTTCATAGGGCTTAGGGTTTAGAGGGTTTAGGATTGATAGGACTTGGGGTTGCAGGGCTGGTTTGGGATTCTTGTGGCTTAGGGTTTAGGGTTTAGGAAACCCTATTCTGTACCCAGAGAAACCCAATACACTTTAGTTTAAGGAATATTTTCCTTAACATTTTCGGGCCCTGAGTTTTTGTGGATTTAAGGTACATATTGCCTAATTAAAGGGTATTCGGTTCTCTGCGTAGGTCCACGGGATTCCTGGCTGTGATTGTAACATAGAGCCCCCGCCCATCCCAAGAACTGATCCTAATTGTTAAGGCTTCTGTGGCAGGGTGTGTTTCCGGAAGACTCCAGGCACACAGAATAGTACCTACTTTGGGGTCTAAATAAAGTCTATAAATGGTGCCTACTTTGGGCCATTTGGAGTCTTAGGGGTTAGGCCGACAGCCGAAGAAATGACGAGTCCAAAATTAGGAAGGTTTACACTAAGTCCAAAAGCCTCCAATAGGGTTGAAGAGCCCTTAATTAAGGAATATACCGGGCGCGAATATTATGATTCAAGGTATATTCCCCAATTAAGGGATATTGAGATCTCTGGGCAGTCCTTCAGCTCAGTGAGACCTTTTAGATTACTGGATTACGGATGACCATGGGCTAGTGCAGAGTGTCTGGATGCTTTGGAGATGCACTGCTTGAGATGCTGAAATTCCTCGATACGGCCGTCCGGAGAAAGAGAAAGAAAACAACAGCAGCAAAACCCTAGACCCTAAACCCCATTTTGGTTCACCATCTTGGCCGTCGGTGTGCAGCTTCAGGGCTTTTCTGTTTCAAAGACGACATGCATGCCATGTATGGGCTGTGAAACGTGTTCCATTTAGCTGCAATGCATCGGGTGTCCACGGTTTTTTTCGTTTGCACCGCCAAAGGGCCCAGAGCTAGTTTTACCTCCAGGAGCTCATTGACTTATCGTTATCCTTCTCAGCTCGTCTTGCTGTGCGCTCCGTGACGGGCTTTGCGAACCATGAAGATTGCCTGGAAGAGTTCAACAAGTACGTGCAAGGCCCAATGCGTGCTGCAGTTGTCGAAGATCTTGGGGACGTGACTGACATACCTTATGCTGTGCCTTGCAGTTTAATCACTCCACAGATGCTTTTGCACTGTGTTGCATCTGTCGAAGAGTACGAAAGCACAATCTTCTTCGATTCATCCGTGGGAAGAATCTGAGGTCTGTCTGCTGGCCATGTTCCCCTGGATCTTGTCCTTTGCTCCCGTTTCTTGGGCCGGAAGGCCTTCACTTCATGCCCTTGGCTATCAATCTGACTTCGAGTACTTCTTCGTAGTGCTGATTGAGTTCCTGTTCTTCATGCTGATGTACCCTGCCCCCGGGCGAATGAGAAGTATCCTTCGTTGTGGCGATGTTGACGGGGATTGGCCCCGGAACCCTTAACCCTAAACCCAACCTTAAACCCTAAAACCTAAACCCGTCGTCCGGACCTAGGCCGCATATCCCTGCCTGCTGCGATGTGTCCGATGTCTCGACCAAAGCCTCGACCCCGGCGTTCTGCTGTCAGCCGCGGCCTTCGGCTGTGGATTGCTGATTTTCAGTGTCGTGCAGCTTCTTGGCTCCTAATCCTAAACCCCTAAACCCCTAAACCCTAAATAACCCCAAACCCCTAAACCCCTAAACCCTGAACCCTAAACCCCAAACCCTATAGACCCTAATCTTGAGGCCGGGAGGGTTCTTAGGGGCTGAATAGGTAACCTTTAACCTTTTGGGGCTTCGATAAACCAATTATAACTGTATTAGGTAGGGTTTAGGGTTTAGGGTTTAGGTACCTTTAACCTTTTTGGGGCTTCTATAAACCAAATTATAACTCAAAAGGTGAGCCTTTTTTTGGGCTAAGATACTCGACCCCTAAGAGAAGCCTGGAGGATTCATGATACATCCCCCCGCAGACCCTATTCGAAACATTGAGGCCCCTGTTTTAGGTAGGGTCTAGGCTTTTGGGGTTTTGGGCAAATTTTCAGTGTTGCGCAGCATGAACGTATGTATCCGCCTCAGCTACTGTTCCATTGAAGCTTCGCTTCTTTGGACTCACTTAGAACTAGCCAGCCACCCTAGTCATGAACATCAATGCATGTCTACGTATGTAGGCAGGAAGGTAGGTAGGTGTATCTACATATATGTGTGTATATATATATATCTATTTTTTTATCTATTCATTTTTGTTTAATTGTTTATTTATATATTTACTTATTTATGGATTCATGTGACTACAGGCATGCATGTGTATGTGTGTGTATATATATATATATGTATGGTCACCCCCCAAAAGATCTACGCTTGCAGGCTTCATACCATCTCATGCTTATTTACACTTACGTGTACACTAGTCATAACACAAGTACAGAAAGCACCGCAAATATCGGTGTATTCGCTGTTGTCCTCGAATGCATACAACCTTGCTGCAACGGATCTTGTTTCGATATATAGATAAATCTGTAGCCGGATTTCGGTCAACAAACATAGCACTTTATGTACTTGGAAAGACGACACTGTCGGAAGGTATTGCGCGTCATTTGCTGTGGTACTCAAAAACCTCGTGTTTTCTGCATTTTTCGGTTGTGAAAGAACCGTAACCGTACATCACGGGCACTGTGT
>CAJNJA010049109.1:0-19013 GCA_905231915.1 Symbiodinium necroappetens | reverse complement strand
TCACGCTCGGACTCCAGGGCTGCCAAACCCTCCGAGATCTGCCTTAGTTGCTGGATGCGAGCACAAGACCAAACAAGTCCGAAACGAGCAGAATTCAGCTCCAAAGCGCAGCGGGCCTCTTCTGCTCCTCGAGTTTCTCGGCCTCCGCCTCCGCCTGCGCAGCACGCTGCCGCACATCGGCGACCTTCCCTCGGCAGAGCACTTGGGGAGATAATACTATATAGTATATATAACTATATATTAATTATATAGCTGTATGACTATATAATTATATAATTATATAATCATTTATATATAGTATTAGTATTAGACTACAATATATTGTATGCTCAGTGGCAGCAGTGCAGCAACCTAGGGCCTCAGTCTGTTGTGTTTCAAGAACGGATAGGCCGTAAGTGCTCTAGGGTAACGAAGGGTTATGGAGGTCCAGCAGTACGGCCTTGGTGTTCCTCATCTATCCCCTGAAGAGCTGACTAGCATTTCTGAATGCCTACGGGCCGAAACTGGTGCAAAGCGAAGCGTCCCTGCTGCTGGCGTAGCTCCTGAGATGCCTCCGCGCGCTTGTCCTTTCAGGCATCTCGATCACCACCCTAAAGTTTCGTAAAGCCCTACGACTTCGAAGCTGGGCTGAACGTCACTGAACCTCGACCGTATCGTACTAGAAGCAAAAAATTCCCGGCAAGAAAGACGGTCTGAGTTCAGAAGAATCCTCCAGGACATCGATGCGCTGCTGGGCAGAGCGCCACTCCCGGTCAGCCAAGGCATACTCTAGCGTCCTGCGGCGAGCCTCCAACCTTCCAGGATGCACCACTAAGTGTTTCTGGCCTCGAATACATGCACCCTTTGAAAGGGAAGCCACAGCGCGCGCGGCCAACTTCGAGTTATTACCGGGCAAGGGTTCGCCTTAGAATCGCTTTCGTTTGATACCGGCTCAAAAGGTGCTGCTACAGAACATGTAATCCAGAATTCATGTAGCCACCCGTCCCACCTTTCGCACTCACGGAGCTCACGCTGCTCTTCCTGGAAGCACATGCCATTAGGACCACGGCCTTGCATCCTTCTACACCTGGTCCCATGCTGCATGAACACAACAACAGCTGGGCATCGTGTCATGAAACACTCTGCAAGGCCAAAACAATATTAGCAAACTTCCGGTGTCCTCCAGGGTTTTCAGCTTCTGCTCAATGTCCGCGATCAAGCCCTCATTACGCATCTTCCGGGTGGAGGTGTCCTCCATAATCTTAACGGATTCTGCGCGCCTCTCGTCCCAAATGCCGGCCCCGGATATACTCTTGAGAAGACCCAGCCGTTGTGCATCCGTCATCATCGTAAGCTCGCTGACCTGCTGACCAAGCAAGCACACTCTCATGCTCTCTGATCTGAGATTGAGCAATACGTGAGTATGCCAGACATGCGGTTTCGAAACTCGTTGACCTTCCCTTGCTGCACGATGTAGTACGGGCTCGTCTTCGCAAAGCCTGCGCCCTCAAGGAGTCCGAAGATCTCTGCCTTGGTGGCATGCTTCCCATCCAGAAGCCAGTCGTCTTTCTTCACGCCGATGAGGCGCCGGATGGACACCGAGTCGGTTTCCAAAGGAATACGGCGGTCGGAGTTGTCTAACACAACCTCGACGTAAGCCGTCAGAACCGCCTGCCCGGCACCCTCGTGCAGAAGTGCCTTCCGAGTCTCTGCGCGCAGAGAACTGAACTGGTCAGAGAGTACGAAGAGAATCGCCTGGAAAAAGTTGGACTTCCCAGAACCGTTGAAGCCGACGACTACGTTTGTTCCAGAGGAGAAGTCCTCGTCCAGCGTCGTTTGCTCCTTATAGGTCTTGAAGCCACGGATGATAACCTGCTTGATGTACATGGCTCGGAGTTTGTGTCGAGATTTCCTAGATCTGCCGTGGGAGGTCAGAGAACGGACCACGAATTCCCAGCGCGTAGTTGAGAGGAAGCAGCTGCGAAATGGAGTTCCCAACAGCTTCGACAAGCGGCAGCCTATACAACGGGTAGTTTACATCAGTTTTGCATCCTTCTGACGGATCCGGGTCAATGTTGCGTACTGCTTCCATGAATCTGTACCGGGAATCCGAGCGCCCCAGCGCGAACATGCGCGAACACCTCTGAACTGCGTAGACTAATTTCGTTTGCAAGCAGCCAAAAATGCAGGCGCGGCGCTTTGTTCGGCGTTGTGCTCTGGCTGCGAACCAGGCTAGCGAGTGAACATCGCAGATGCGACAGAACGCCCATGATAATCTTAATGAAGTGATACATGTCCTGCTTTGACAGCTGGACATACCGAGGAGCACTTTGCACGCCCGGTCTGCTAGGCCACGTAGAGAGCGACGAACAGGAGCTTTTATTGGCAGGTTCGTGGGCAAGGGCTTCTCAGGCTCATATCGGCTCAACAAGGCTCCAGAAACGCCTCTATGTAGCTGGACATGTGATCTAGCTACGAAGGCTGTGATTCTTTGCCTTGCTCTTCGTCCGCTTCGCCTCGCCCCATTTCCTCAACGGCCTTCTGCAAGGGAGCAGCAGCCATGCACACCTTTGAGTTCTAGCGAGCGCCTTTCAAGAAGAAGCCGCAACATCACCCTGCACTGATGATCCCCATGTCGGGGAATCCTCACACTCTCCGAACTGCCCAAACCCCCCGCCCCCCCTTTTTCCCTCGCACCTTGTCCCGGAAGGATTGCGCGTTGCCCTGCAAGCGGTCTCGTCGGGCCAGGACCCGGGCCTCTCGGGCCCTGAGGCGCTGCACCGTCTTCTCGAAGCCCATCATCTGAGAGAACATAAGTTTGCTTGGCGAACCTCTCCCTGGGATGTTTTCTGAGGGTTCGTGCCGCAGCGAAGCTCCCAACAACAAACCCTCTTGTGATCCTCTTGACACCGAAGTCTTCATCCCTCGCCTTCGCTGCTTACGTTCAAGTTGCTTGATGCTGCGTGCCGATCCTTGCGATTTGTTGGTGGCAGCCAAACTCAAAAGAGCGTGGAACGTGTAGAGAGTTTGATCTCGCAGCATCCCGGACCCAGCCTTGAGATCCTCGCTAGCGTCACACTGGCGCTGAGCGTCATCGAGGTGGCTTTGGCTATCTGCCAACGCCTGCGGCGGCTGGGCTGAGGCTTCACGAGCCCGGAAGCCCTTGCAACCTTGTGCATGAAACATGTGTATGTAGTATGCACACCTACGAATACGTTTTCTTCATGTAAGCCTGGAAGCACCTGCACATATGTGCACATGTACCTAGATAATCTTTTCTGCACGCTACTGGTAGCTTGTCTCACTTGCAGAGTGCTTGGGCACAGCGCCTCGTCGATCTTCCTTGGCTTTCGCTGGATTCTGGTCAGAAGCAGCTGCTAGTGTTTCCAGAAACTGGAACTCCACCTCTAAATTCAAATCTGTCAATAGCCCTAAACCCCAGGCACCCCCAACAAAAGATAACCGTAGAGGCTGTGCTCACGGAGACCAAGAATCTGAACCAAGGCATCGACCTCGGCCAGAGTGCCCTCGATCTTCTCGGATGCCTCAGGCCTGGTCAACATAGGCGCCTTAATGATCAGAATGGCGTAATGATCAGAATACGGGGGATGCATTATTATACTTCGACTTAATGTGTAGTGTGGTTAAAGGCAAACGGCAGAGGGATCATGCCATTTTCTGGTAGAAAACGCAAGGCTGTAGCTTTGGCTTTTGTTTTTTGTGAGGGGGGTTGTGAACCCTCTCCCTCCCTGAATCTATTCCAAATCTTGCTGCCATGGTGTATATAATTTCATCATTTGCCGTAATTAGCCCTGATGCGGGGAGCTGCGGCTTGCAAGGCTGGGGTTTGATTGAAACCGAGAAGTTGTCTGTGACGAAACGAAACATCTCTCTTTGCATATTGTCGTGGCGAGACCCTTGCAGCAACCCTTCTTCTTCCCTCGAAGTATAGACAGAGTCTTTTGCAAGCAGGCCTTTCCGCAAAAAGGAACCGCATCTTCTCCTCGGCGTCGATGGCAGCAGATTCTGCAATCTTTTGCACATCCTCCGCCTTCTCGAGGACCTCACCAGTCCCAAAGGCCGAAGTCCTAGCCTAGCTTGAGAAGACCTCATCGCCGCTGCGACGGGTGACCTGCTGCTTCCGAAACTTAAAGTCTTGAAAGGGTCCCGGAGCCGGCGAGCCTGAGGGATTCACCCACAAATCCCAATAAATCCCGAGGCTTCTGCCCAAACCTCTCCTCGGACTTTGGTCGTACACATCCGAAACCCTGACGCCAGACGTAAAGACCTGTCGGAAACCCGCAACATGTGGGCGACGGGACATGAGCCAGTGGCAAAATGTGGCAAACTGGGTTTTGCCATGCACTCGAAAAGCATGATACGTTTTCGTGCACGACCTGGCACTCAACACGATCCCGCGCTCTGGAGCGTGAAGGTGGAAATCGCTACATTGTTTCATTGCCGAAACAAGTTGTTTTCTTCGTCAGGCGCTTTCGCATACGATACCGCCCCTCGCCGCTCCAAGAAACGAAACGCTTGCAAACCACCTGGCTCCAAAAAAGGTCGACAAGAATCAGTGAACCAGCTAAGAGATACTGTGCCGGCGGCATCCAACACCTGGAAACACTCGACGACAAACCCATGTTCGTCAATCTTTTTTGTCTTCCGGTCCGTCCGAAGCACAGAGCCAAATTGTAATCAATCCAGTCCATAGGTGGCAGGTATCTGCCGAGGCCACCGACCCAGGCGTCTTGGGGGTTTCCTCAAGTACCCTCCACCTAATCCTCCTCCCTGCAGTGCCCCTACCCCCCCTACCCCCCCCTACCCCGCCTCGCTCGCCTCCCTCCCCTGCCCTTTCCACTGCTAGGTAACATGTGAAGAGGCCCTTGCACCAACGCTGCCGACGTGTCTCCCGTGCCCCCTGCCCCTCAGCAGCCGAGTATGAAACCTCGAACAGCCAGGGTTTCTGCTGGGAAAGCCAGGTCTGGAACACGGTCTGGAACACTTCCGACCGATGTACATGTTTTCACGAATCTTCAATCGACTGAATCGGACGAAGCCAAGAACTTCCCGGCGAGGAGCGCTGGTGGCCGCCGCGCGCATCTCTGCGAGCGCTGCTTGCCGCTTTTCCTCCTCGGAGCGCGCCTCCCAAGGTCTGCTGCAGTCCGTGGGTTGACAGGTTTCTGTGTGAGGCATAAGGTTTCACTGGATCTACACCGTGAGCGGCCCGAACGCTCATGAGATACGATCGTAAGCCTGTAAACGATCAACATCCGTGCAGGCAAATGTCAACTGTGAGTTTGAAAGCCTGCGGTTTCAGCATTCGGAATTTCAGAATCCCATGCCGGGCGGGTGCAGAATCCACACTTATACAGGCTTGGGACAAGGAAGTCGGGGTTCCGGATTTTGGGGATGGGGTTCCACAATTACGGACTGGGCTGATGATCTTCTGTGGCAAGGGGTACCGAGAGACAGAAACGTTCAAAGCCTGACGTGGGGGATAGCACCGGGGAAACGTGGCGAATGAAAGAACCCCAGCAGGAGGGAGTCCGGTTAATTCAGCAATACATGGCACGGCACGCATATATGCTAGACTCCTAGACGTATCAATTCTGCTTTGATGTCACATTGTGCCTCGGGCATAATGCATTGCGGACGCTGCGCAAGTCAAGTTGCTGAAGCCAACAACAAATCGCAAGCGACTTAAGAATGCCCTGAGACCCTGAGAGACTGATTTCTCCCCTCGTACCCGGTAAATTACTGACTAGCAACGGTAGGCCTCAGGCTTTCGTAACATGAAACCCTGCAACAATACACAGCTTCTTTCTAACAGCAGTATGAAAACACGGGCAGGCTGGTTGACGATCGATTTGTAGACTATTAAATCTTAGCCGGGTTTGCTTGCGTCTTCGCTTCGGCCTTTCGCGCAAGGATCTCCGATTTGGCGATATACAACTTCTGATGCAGCGGCCGGAACTTCGTCAAGGTGACGGGGTCCAGCTTCTTCACCTCAGCTGTAATGGGAAGGAGCTTCATGTTCGGATCACGACTTCGCAATAGCGGAGCCTTGGAACATGCTGAAGTCACAGAGTTTTGATGGCCAGCTAGCACCGGGAGAAGCTTCGTGGAATAACGGCGGGACACACCGCAGCACATGACAGATGCCCTTGGAAGTTGTTGCGCTCTACGTCAGCCAGTGCCGGTGTCGAACACTTCTGAGTGCTTTCAGCCCGTAATGCGCACAGACACACACACACACAACACTGCATGTGCGCAGGTAATGTCACGTGCAGCGCGGCAAACAAACAGTCCATGGAGCTTTGCTCAAATGCAGCCCCTTGGCTATGGCATCCAAAACATCAGCCGGCAGCTCGTACGCCAATGTCGCCTTGGCGTACGCCTCGACTTCCTTCGGAGAATCAGGGAGTGATTCGATCGAGTCACGGTATCCAACCAAACCATGCCATAGTTTGACGAGCACAGGCTTTCAATCAGTGCAGGCATGAAGCATGTCCTCAATCGCCCTGCCACCCCTTTGAACTTTCATCCCTCTTTGAATCAACAACCGTTCCTAGACTCAGACTGATTCTACGATTCTGCACTTCTATCGTGCAGCCTTCATGCCTTGAGGCATGCGGTCTACCTCCGTAATCCTCTGTAGCTCCTCCTATGTAGACATGCTAGGCATGTACTTGAAGAAACCGCTCGTTTTTTGAATGGCGAGAACATCAAGAATACAGAGTCCTCAACATGAAATACACTGTTCCATTGAGAAGGTGAGGCACGGATCGGTTGAGTTGCTGGTCGCCGTCAAGGTCGAACTTGACAAACTCGGATTTCCTTTCTTCGTGCTTCGGGCTATGAGCTGCAGCAAAATGATTCCAGGAAGAAGCTCTCGGAAGGGACCGCAACCCGACAAAATCCAACTCCTTCATGCCATGACATAGGAAGAGATGGAGCCCCACAGGCACATTCATCGCTCGTCTCCTCTGACGTTACACACATCTGATGAAGTCTTCAGCGGCAGTCTTGATGCTCTGACGTGTATTAAGCTAGGTCATAGCGAATCCTCAGCCAAGCGGCTTTTCGTTTAGCTTCCTTAATGCCACCGCTTTTCCCTCTTCCTGTCCACAAATATCAGGATTGAGGCTGGGCTGCATTTGACTGCGCATGTCTGCAGACAGAGCTGCGGAGCAGTTATCTCAGGCTTCTCTGGTCGTTGCAGACTTGACTCTACCAACTGCCACAGCTTCACAAGCACAGATTGGAGGAGTAAACATGCAGAAACCGCAAGGATTTGGCGCATGCATCCTCAGTTCAGACCGATGCACCAAACTCGGCCCTTCTCGTTTGGCAAACCTCGGATGTGGCCTTGTGCCGGCGGCTGCTGACAGAGGCGAGCAGTCTCTCGAATGCGCCCACACTCCGCCCAAGCCGGGCCGCCGTGTCAATGACCTCTCCTTGAGCATGGCGGTTTTCGCAGGCATACACACACAGAGACATACACACAAACATACATGCAGTGTTACATTGCATACCACGTACGTACATACATACACAGCTATGCATTTGTACATATATAGTCATGCATGTAGACATGTATTCTCGCGCCTTGTACGAATGCATGACCGTCTCGATGGATGTACTCTATAACTTATGTAATATACATTCAATTCTTTCCTTGCAATATGTACCTAGGTTACCTAGATGCGACAAGAAATGCCCCTTGTTATCGAGATGGACGCTTGCCATGTTTGCTCCGTGAGGCTCTGGTCTACCCCAGCGTTGCAGATCCACCAGCCATGAATCCAGACTTGCTATTTAGCCGCTCTGCATCCAACAGAACCTGCGAAGCCCCGTTTGACAAGCCGAGATTCGTTTGACTTTTCGCGTTGCTTCGTTTTCACTCAAGCCTCGCTGCTTGTCGAGGATGGCTTGACGGACGTTTTGCGCCTGTCGCAGCTTACAGGTAACGGACATAAGGTTCGCTGGGGCCTTACGGCGATAAACTCGAAGGCTGAAGGTGGGATAAACAGGATCTTGCATCGGGGCTCTGGATTATGAGGGGTGAGCCCTTCCTGTTCAGGCACTTCTCACGTCGAGTCAGGAACCACAGGTACGAGTATCGTTGAACACATACACTACAAGAACTGCGGTTCCCAGAGATCCCCTACACACAATCCACACAGCTGAAGTATGCTCAAGTCACGACGTTTTACTTCGTAAAGGCAAGGTTGATATACGTTGATCATAGTGACGCATAGTGATGAACAAGTCGCATCGAAGAATCATCAACTCAGAAGAAAGGATGCTGAGCGACATTGCAGGACATCCATGATCACAGTAATCGCTCCACGTTGACAGTTTGGTGCTGGTGCATGTCATGTTGAAAGACGATGATGAAGATGATGGTGAGGAACGCGCAGGTGATAGCGATGGGAAAATATAACACGGACAAAGCGTTCCTGATCTCGGTTGGCTGGCTCCTAAGGTCCTAAGATGCCGGTCATTTTGACATACTATATAAGCTGAAACACAGACATGCACCTCATCTCGAGCAGCTGCAATGGACTTCACCGCAGCCTTGGAACACTTGAGGAAAGCAAGGCCTAGAACACCAAGCTATCAAGTGACCGCGGTGTCTCTGTGCGTGTGTGTGTGTGTGTGAGTGTGTGCGTGTATGGGATAATCGAGTGTGCTATCGGTCAGGTAGTACCACTATGGGTAAACTCTCGTAGCATCTTCTCACCGTTGTTGCTATGGCCGCTCTGGCCAGGCTAGCAGCGACCCTTGCGGCGATGAGTTGAAGCTGAACCGCCTCAACGGCAATCAGCGTCTTCGCTGGATCCTGGTTCCCGTTCTCTAGCTGCTTTGCCACCTCCTCCGCCTGGAACGCCATGAATTTCGGGTGCAGGCCTTCGAGTTAGTGTGGAGGCTACGCAAAGTCAGAGATCTGGCGAAAGCTGGCAAGGTCGGTTGGAAACCTGTTGAGGCCCCGCAAGTGCCTGCAACTTCCACATTCTGCATTCGACACACACAAACACACCCCAAGTTCGCAACGGCTGTGCAGGTACAGCACTTGTACATTCTGGCTATGTTCCTGTTGCCGCATCTGCCACCCGTTTTGGTGATCACTGTCGTTTTTGCTCAGATGCACAGGGCGCGCTTCGCCCTAAGTTATCCAAGCCGCAAGCCCTAGCTTCGGCCAACCTGAAACCCTGAAGCAAACCCTGAAGCCACGCACCCCAAAACCCAAAATAACCCAAACTCCAAAACCCAACATAACCCAAACCCCAAACCCAAAATAACCCAAACCCTAATGTATCCCTAAATCCAGAATCTAGGCCCCAGACCCCAATCCCCAAAGAAACGCTCGGGGGAGCCTCCTGGAGCTTTCCCTGCTGCTCCTCTGCTGCGGCCTTGGCTTCCGCTTCCAGGAGCATGGCCTGGCTTACCGAGCGCACGAATAGGTAGGTGAGGATATCATGTGTACGATAACTATAACCATAACCATAACTATAACTATTAATAATAATAATAATAACAACAATAATAATAATATATGTATGTATGTATGGTATAATAGTATATTGCTCATATAATGTGTATATAATATATATATATATATTATACTAAACGAAATGGCATGATCATGGTCGTGCTTGTGATTCTGCATTCGGGGAGCTGGAGAGCTTGGGGACTTCGGGTGCTTTTCGAATCGACGGGGAAACCCTCCTTAAATTGGACTTATGCGAGCTATCATTGGAGATGGGTGCAGAGGCTGACAGCTTGAACTCGGCCCAGGGATCGTCTGGCCCCTCTGTTTGGGATAGCTACTGCCATCAGTTGGTACAGTCTTGCAGAGCCCTGCTGTTCAGAAAGATGGCCTTCCAACAAAGACAAGCAACGCCATGTCTGCCCAAATCGAGGGTGTTGGTGTTGGTGTTGCAGTTCTATGCCGCAAGATTCCAGCTGAAACAACGCCGGCTGTCTTATTTGAGAGACAGGACCCCCCGAGTTCCCCCAGCACAAACCGATTCATGGGAGGATGCCTGCTGCACTTCATCTTTGCGGCGCCGGTCCTCGTGGGAAGAAATGGCAAGTCTATGCGGCGATGCCATGACTGCTGCTAGCGGCAATGCTACGGTCTGGGCTGACATAAGGCTCTTGAGGGCAGGTAAGAACTCCAGCTGTCACCACCCAAGCAGGATCTTGTTCCCATGCCCCTACACCCCAAACCTGGAAAAAGTAACGCCCCCAACGCTGTGTCCGAAAACATATACCCCCAAGGCCAAAAGTTATCAGACTCGCGACCTAGCTATAAGACCATTCAAACCGATCAGGCACTGATCTGTCGTCAAAGGCTTGCTAGGGCTCTCACGTGACTGTAAATGTGCTAACCAAACCAAACAAGGATACAAACATGCACGAGACTGTCCTTATGTTCGCCATCGAGTAAACGTCGTCCCTACGGCTGCGCACAAGCAGAAACAGTCTTCTGGTCAGAAGCGGAAACCAATGTCGTCACAAAGCAAGTAAGAGGGAAAGCTTGGAACATGGCGGCTTGTCTCCTCGTATGAATCGAAGGTACGAGCCCCAGCACACGGGCCAGGATTGAACTTACTTGTGTGTGTGTGTGCCTGTGTCTGTGTCTCCCATTAGAAGCTACTTGGCAATACCTGATGCGTCTTCTTCCATCTTGCTGCCTAGTCCTAGCCTTTTCATACATCGTCGCGCTTTTCGAGCTTGCTTTTACCGTGCCAGGGTCCTCAAGCTCCCGGTAGTTGTCCTCCTGCAGTCTCCTATCGTGCATCTCATCAAGGCCTGGGCTCTCCCAAGAATCGGGTTTGAGGCATTAGCTCTTAGCGGCTAACGGCGGGCACAGCAGGGGTGCTCTCTGTCTTCTCTGCTCGCGCTCCCAGTCTTTTGGCCATGGATTCTCTCCGGTCGCAGGGAGGGGGGAGGCAGTGTCTTCAAGAAAACTGTTCAAGAGGGACCAGTTACGACCAAGATTTGGGGTACTCTGTACACCTTACAGGAGCATGCAGCTTGGAAAGGACTTGATGGACGCATCTTGGAAGATGCAGCTAGTCGTGGGCCGGCGCTTGCATGACGCACGGCCCGCAAAAGGAATCACCGGGAGCTGCACTCCTGATCTCCAAGGTGCCTTTAGCTTGCACCGAAGCCTGCAGGCTCCACTCCTGTACGAAAAATGCAGCCTGAGGGGCGCTGTTGCGTCTGATGCAGCGCTTGCTCAGCCTCTTGCCCGACCTTCATGCCCCGAGGGGCTCGAAGGGAAGTGTCGGAGTCGGGTCGAAGCTCAGATGCAGCAGCGAGGAGCTCGGCAAGACATCCGTAGCGGGCAAAGCCCGTAGCTCGTGTGCTGTAGTGACATCCCGCGTGTCCACACACTACCTTGAAACTGAAACTAGTGCATAGTCGAGAGATATGCATTTTTGGGAGCTGCACACAAAAAAACGTTCGTTTGTTCATTTATTGTCTCTTCAAGCGATATATCCCAAAGTCTTAACGACGACAACTCCCTAGCATCGGAAAGCCTGCTGCTCAGCCCCGGCCCCCTCAGATGGAAGACCGCGCCTTTGGGGCTTGGCTCCCCAGGGACTCCTTAGTCGTCACAGCTGTGCTCCCTGAGCTTTTTTCCGGAGTTTGGGGTCAGGATCCTTGGAAGATAGAACTCCAGCACAATCTTTCTGACCTCATACATCCAAGAGCACATGTGTATACCTGTGTCTGCCCCGTCCTACAACTCTCATCTTCAATCCACTTCAGTCACTACTTCTTGTGGGCAGTGGTTGATCCTGCGGCGTCTATGTCTTCTTGGAGTTGCAGGGATTTGCCTCATAAAACGGTGCATGAAGCGATTTGCAATCGTATGCCTGAAACGACAGCAGCTTTGCAAAAGTGGGACTTTCGCTTCCCAAGCTTCCAATTGGGCCGCCAGGGCTTCTTCGAGCTGCAGGCGCAGCGCATCGTAGGTGTCCTAGGATGCTGAGATCTGCGCCCTTTAATCAATCGGCCGCAGATACCACTCCCTGTCGTAATCACGAAGAACCCAAAGATGCGAAACCTTGCAAGGTCTGATTGGGCTCGGTAACCGGTTTGCCAGAGTACCATCCTGTTTTTTGCCAAGACGTCTGAAATATTCTGGACAAGCTGCGGGAACGGCTGTGCGCACCTGACAGCGGCAGGCATTCCAGCACTGCATCATGCCGGCAAGCCTCGACAAGACAGGTTGACAAGCCTTTTGGATCGCTTTGCGGACGGCCAGCACAGCGTTATGCTCCTGGCGAGCTAACTGAACTGGGTCTTGCTCAAAAGCCAAGATCGAACACTTGCTGGGTTCCATCAAACTGCTGAGCTTCGGCCTTTCTTCTCACCTCATCATCTTCCCTTTTTCGCTTTATCTCCTCCTGTGCCGGGTAAGCATGAAGCACTACAATCACTACAATCTCAGCACGTCTTCAAGGCGGCATCAGCCAGCCAATCTATCAATAAATGGTGCACGGAGTCCTGCCGCTTCTTCTGCTCTTGCTCTCGCTCTATCTGTCTCCTTTTCATTTCCTTCAAGACCAGAGCGCAAAAGTGAGTCCGACTGCCGTAGATTGCAAACGGCCCGTCTAAGGCATGCCTCCGGGTCCATGGCAGGGCCTTTGCCAGCCGGTGGGCCCTGACAGGATCTGACAGGGCTCACAGCGAAACAACAAAGCATTGACTTTGACCAGAGAAGATGACAGAAAGAACCGGCCTTGCCCTTGGTGCCTTTGCCAGGAGCCTTGCCGCCTTTGAAACCCGCCATAGCGCCCATGGCGCCAGGAGCTGTAACAGGCGGCGGCGCCGAAATGGCTTTGGGAGGGGCGTTCACAGGGCCAGGGGCTGGTAAAGCCGGGGCCCCCTTGCCGTGGGCTGGGAAGCCTTTGCCCCCCACTGGCGCCGCACCGCCGGCGTGGGCAACCCTGAGCGACTGTCAAGTTCTCTGCAGTACTACTAACTACTATACGATCACGACTGTGTAGACGAATAAGATGACATATGCCAACATACATAGAGACAGGGACAACGAGAGATCACCAGAGTGACAAAGCATGATAAAACAAACAGGACCAGCAAAAACAAATCAACACGCAGAGCAAGGCCGTGCATGACCTGGATATTCGGGGCGACTGACTAGAAGAGCAGGATGAGCAGGCTCATGTACAGGCATGTGTGAATGTAACTCCACCCAAAACGAGCGCACCTAGCTTCCTCATCCTCCGCTGCCGTCGTTACCGCTTCTGATTCCAAACCCCATCGTGCCGCTGAGATGAGTTTTGCCACTTTGCATAGGTCGGCGCATTCCGCCAATGGCTGTTCTGTGGGGGTCCTCCACGGCCACAAAAGTTCCGAAAGGCTACGTGTTGCTCGGAGCGGCTGTGGCAAACCACGTCTTCATTGGGGTTGGAGATGCCTCTGCGCAAGTGCGACGATGTGCGACCCTACCTGTTTAGTACGCTTGACATGCCACATGCAAATCTGTCTGTCTTTGTGCTTCTCTGTCCGTATCCCTTGTTCTTCTGCAGGAAGTACAGGTGCGCCGTGTCGCCGTGAGGGTTAGAAACAATTGAGAATCCAAGGTAGCAGGACAACTCCCGCAAGAACCCGTTGTCACGTTGTAGTTAAATGTGAGTTTTCTGTACGCTTGCTGCAAGGGATCCTAGAAGGGAAGAACTGTGTACTCTTCCGGAGCTTCAACTTTACTTTTTGCATGTCCTCGGCAAAATTCACGCCGCAACCCCTCACTTGTGCAAACATAGATATGTTGTGGATATCGATGAGGACACACACACACACAAACAACCAGGCATACTTCGACTCTGACTGTTCTTGCAGTCGTGGTGCTTCAGTGTGGCATCCACAGGGCCATCCCAAGGCACCTTCCACCCTAGTGTCGGAGGCGACGGCGCCGATCTGCCCGAGAGGAGAGGTCATGAACGCCAAGATCAGAAGCGGTGTCTCACTGACTGCATGCCTGCAAACCCGTCTTGCCAGCAGGTCGCTGCCGAAAATTGCAAGGCTCTGGATCACTGGTTCTGGCCTGTTTTCATTCTGTGACCACACCTGATCACCACCAACCTCGCAGGGAGGCAGCCCATCAACATCGTGTCTTGTTTTCTGCTGGGGCCCACAGATTCTCAGCTCTCAGCTCTCAGCGGCACAGATCTGAGCCCCTAAACCCCAAGCAACACGTGGCTTTGCAGTCGCTCCGCAGCCTTGGGGCCGATCCACCAGCCGTTGAAGTTCGGCCCGTCCCGCTCGTCCCAGTAGTAGATCAGAACGGTGACCTTTAATCTGCGAGACGCCCACCACCCCCCAACCTTCCCTTCTTCCAGTCCACAGAAAGCACTTGCACACCGCTTTTTCTGTGCCACACTTTGAAGGCGCCGCTGTTCGGCGTTCTGGGTGCAAGCATGCCGTCCTCTTTGTGACAGCCGTGGGTTGTTGAAGTGCACACAAGGCCGCTCGAGGCTTAAGGTAACAGAAGCAGTCTCAGGATAGTTTCTCTTTACTACTGTGTAGGCATGCGTCGCGGGATCCTTTCTTAAAACCACGACACTTTCCTTGCCCTCATCCAGCACACGCGTGGCCTCGCCCGGGACGCTGGAGTTAGTTTCCGTCAAAAGCTCCGGTGCGGTGAATCTCACTACCTCGCTCTGGTTGCTAGATCTGGCATTTCCTGCACAGGAGCCACTTATTGTGGCACTGCCGTATGAGCCATCGTCCACCATTGTGAAGGTCCTCATCTTGGCTTCTCTACTCAACCTCCAGCATTCGTCAGCCTCATACTCCTCAAGCTTATCGAAATAAAGGGTCCTGCCGTCCCGCTTCAATTCGTGAACCTTTGTTTTTCCCCCCTGCAGACAGAACCGATACCTTCCGCTGAGGAACGTGATAGCGGTACTGTCAGGAGTTCTGTCACGGTTCCAGTGAAAGAAGGCATACAAGGTTTCCTGCCTTTTCAGGCAAACCTTGACCTGGTCCATCCTGTTCACCCTCCACCAACCTTCGGTCGTCCACTGACATTCGTCGCGACATTCTCCACCATGACCGACATGAGGGCAAACCGTGAGGCACTCCTTGTATGCCAGGGCGAACCAGACGTCGGATCGGTCGTATCCATAGCAGTTGTTGATAATGTTGTGGCATTCCCGGGGACTTGAAGCCTCGCCCAGCCGAAACTGCAAAATCGCAGCCAAAACAAGTGCGACGGCTCCCATACCAAGCCGAGCGAAGGAGGCCCCCTCTTTCAAACAGTCAGAAAAAGAAAACAGTGTCCTGAGACCTGAGGCTGCAGCATCGAACATAGCAATGAATCCCGACATCATCCGTGCAAGCAGATGCAGCATACAAAAATTCCAAAACTGCGAAACCTTTTAAATTAGCTTCCACAAAAAGCTGCGGTTTATTGGAGATGTCGGGGCTTCGAGGCCCGGGCACCAGGCCCAGAGTGGTCCTGTGAGGTGACTCTGTCTACGACTACAGCGTGTCGATGCAACGAGGAAGAGGCAAGGCATTCTGGCTGCAGTCGGAGGTCCTTCTTCCACATGGGCTTGCCATGGTTCTCCCCTGTTACGGAGTAGGAGCCGTTGATGAGATTTCGAACGGTGTCCTGCGATGCTATGTGCTGAGACCGCAGCAACTGCAGATTTCAGCACTTCGCAGCAAGCACGTCTTCGAAGCGGGAGACAGTCAGTATTTACGCTGATCCTAGACGCATGATTTTGGTACGGGGCACTGGACAGCATCCCTTGGTTGACAGAGGCCAGGAGCAGGGCCTCTGAGTGACTACCCGACAGAAACTCTTGAGGCAGGAAGCAGCTCGAAACTCCATATAAGTGCCGAGGTGCGTTGTTGCACCCCGTCACCGTCAGCCCCGGCCCAGTCGGACGTGGCTGCGGCACCCCAGGGGCTCCCGGCGGTGGCGGGGGCGCCGGGGGCCGTGCCTGAGTCTGAAGCACAGAGCACGACTGCTGTATGCTGTCACAACTGAGGTCTTTGCCGGCCCTTGCCCTCCCTTGCCAGGCATACCTTGCAGGAGGCTAGCCGCCGCAGGGTTTCAATCAACTAGCAACTAGCAGATTCTAAATTGTGCCACAAATGTCGTTGACTGTGAGTTTAGATTGGCTGCATTATCAAGAATGCCCGAATTTTGGGGATTGGCAGGGCATCCGAAATACCAAAAATTAAGAGCGATAATGTACTGGAAAGTGTAAAAGGACGGCAGGCAGAAAGCACTGCAGACTGTAAGCGCCGCAGGAACGCAAAGGTTGGGGCCGGGGATTGTAGGCTGCAGGCACGACAGGAGTCTAGCACTGCAGGGTTCGCGGACTGCACACTGAAGAGGTTGGAAACAAGAATTGCGCAATGCCACTTTACGAGGATGGACTGCTAATTGCAATCACAATCGGGAGGAGGGAGGCCTTTCTGATCCTAAGAGGCAGGGATTGCTGGGGGTCACCAGGCACCACGTCGAATGTTGCTTCGGAAGCTGATTACTCCTTCAGTTTGCAGCACCCGGAAGTACCCATCCTTATAGTCCTGAGATGTCCTGAGTCAGGATCCCACTTCCAAGCCGACCCAACGACGCGGTCCCTCCTGCCTCCTTTGCAGCCAGCTCCTCCCTTGGCACCGCCAAAGTTGGCCTCCCAACGGAACCCTGAGACTAGGATCACCCGTGTGCAAACGTTCTCAACCCGAGCGTGCGAAGGTCGGGCGTGATGAGCGAAAGCCGCGCAACTTCGCCAGACGAGCTCGCTGGACCAGAGGCTTCAGTGTCAAGCGACAATACGACAAAGCTAATACTTACAAAAGCGGGAAGCCAGGAGCAAGAGTTCTCACTAGAGCATCATACATTCCACTGCTGCGGGCATTGGCCTGATTTTGCTGCATGTGGGGCTGCTGTTGCTGCATCTGTGGATGCTGCTGCATTTGCTGCATCTGCCGCTGCTGCATCTGCTGCTGCTGCTGCATCTGCTGCTGCTGCTGCTGCTGCTGCTGCATCTGCTGATGCTGCAGTTGCTGCTGCTGCAGCTGCTGATGTTGCAGCTGCTGCGCCTGCATCTGCTGCTGTTGCAGTTGCTGCTGCTGCAGCTGTTGCTGCTGCATATGCATTTGCTGCATCTGCAAAGCCATGGCCTTAGCCAGCTCCGGATTGTCAACATATCAACATGTCGTCTATCGCCATCTCAACCCCTCACCCTTCTCTCTCCCATGGTTTTGAGCTTCCAGCGGCCGCGCGGCTGCAAGAGGCGGGATGGTGACTTACCAAGCAGACTCGCGCTGTCCTGAACTATGGGCTTGGTTGGTGCTGGTGGTGGTTGCTTTCCAATCTCTTTTGCCTGCGGTATGCATGTGAGCTGCTCATGTGACCGCATGAGCCGAAACGTGCAAAATACACACATGCTTCAGGCGAAAGTGGGGTCTCTGACAAACCTGCCATGGATCCTTCCGGCAGCCCTTTTTCTCACTTTGCTCGGCGATGCTTTCTCGCGTCGCGTGGATCTCTGTTCCATGCGAAACCTTGTCTATCGTCGGCGTGCTCGATATCTTGCTAGTTGCTGGTCCACTCCGCGCTGTGTGTGTCCAGGCGCTGGAGGAACAGGCGCTCAAGCAGCGACTGTCAGCGGTCACGGATCCAGTTCATGCTTCGAGACCTGCCGTGAATGCACACACTCATGTGCATACATTGCGACGTGCATAAATCTCCACCTGCATTGAACTTCATGCTCACATTGCAGCATGTCAATTCAATCAGTCGCTGTCCTTACCGCCCCAACCTAACCAAACCTTCCATTAAATTTCGCCGCATTTCATGATATATATATATATATCTCAATTCCTCTCCTCATCTCCCTCTAAAACTATATACAGATGCAGACACAAGCCACGCAGCGGCTTGCACACGCCTACACATGCCTACACTGGCCTGAACATGCATGCATGCATGCATGCAGCAATACTCAAACAAATGCATGCTCTGACAAACAGTTGCCCGTCTGTCAGAGCTGAACTTTTATGGACGAGCTGCAGCATCGGTATCTCTTGGCGTCTTTTGGTCCAGGATGTCACACCTCAGCCGAGAACATGATTGACTTATAAGGGCATGGCGGGGCGTTTCAGCTGTACAGCCCCCAGTGCGTCTCGAATTCATGAACTGCAAATGAGGCCAACGCGGGACCATGTCGTGAGGCAGCTCCCTGGCCGGATCCAAGCTTGAGGGCTCCTGGCTGCTTGAAACCGCACAGAATCTGCAGCCTCAACTTCGCGGAGAGCTGTCATGTTGCATCATGTAAATGCCTTCGCCCAGCAGAGACCGAGTCAGTCAGTGCTGAGAACCTTCGCGCCGCAGGTCTGACACCTGTCGAGTGATCGTTCTCGGAACACCAAAACCATTGTCCAGGACCCCTAGCACGTCGTCAGCATCGTCGCCGCAGCAGCAACGATCAGGGCGGTGGTGTTGGCGGTGGTGGCAGTGGTGGTACTCGTCGCAGTACTGACTAGCAGGAGTAGGGCTAGCAAAGTCGCCATTGCCGTCGCCACGATGGTGATGCAGAAATAGAAAGGGGCGGCAGCAGCATCAGCAGAAACAGTGGTTGTCGTTGTCCTCCTCTTTTCTTGCAGCGACTACGAGTAATAGTTGAAGCAGTACTGCTCGTTCGTCCGTTGTCGAATGTGGAGTGATCGCTTTTGTAGCAGCAGCAGCAGCAGCAGCAGCAGCAGCAGCAGCAGTAGGTACTGGCACTTGCTCCTACTCCTGCTCCTCGTGCTCCGGCTTCTGCTCCTCCAAGTCTTGCTGCTCATGCTACTCTTGCTGCTCTTGCTACTCTTACTGTTACTCTTACTCTTAGTCTTACTCTTACTCTTGGTCTTACTCTGACTCTTTCTCTTTCTCGTACTCGCACTCTTACTCTTACTGTTACTCCTACTACTACTACTACTACTCCTGCTGCTACTACTACTACTACTACTACTGCAACAAC
>CAJNJA010049098.1:0-25908 GCA_905231915.1 Symbiodinium necroappetens | reverse complement strand
GCATTCTAGCATTTGTGTATAAACTCGGCTTGAAGACCCTTTGGTGGCGAAGAAACAGGTTTGCCACAAACAGAGACACTCGCACATGCCGATGTCCGCAACAAATCGTACCCCATGTGATGAGTGAGCTCACCACATCCATCGGCCGATGCCCTTATTACGACGGACTTTTCTTGGAATCGTTGCGACGCGTGATCTCACGAGACTCAGTCGCCGATTCCCGGAACAAGTGGTACTGTGATGCGAGCTCGAAAACATGCATACGCCGATGCCCGTAACATCACATATACAGACCGATGCCGGGAACAAATCGTACCCAGCGTGAGGCGTGATCTCAAACCACACGCATGCTGATGCAAGTTGCAGGTCGTACCCCTTGCGGTGTGTGATCGCATTAGCATACATACGCCGATGGAAGCAAGAAGCGGTGATGAATGATCACACAACATACACACGCCGATGCACATAAAAGAAATGTATCCGCTGTGATGTATGCTCCCACCACATTCGTACGATGTGCGATCTCCCTACAGACACTGTCCGATGCCCGTAACACATGAACCTCCTGTGATGTGTGATCATGCACACGCCGCCCCTGCGAGCTGTGATCTCAAAGCATTCACATGCCGACAATTACAACAAATCGTACACCCCTCTGATGTGTGATCTCACAACAGACACACGCCGATCCGATACTCGCAACAAATGGCACCCCTTGCGATGACCGGTCATACACAATCCGATGCCTGCAACAAACCGTACTCCGCGTGCAAGCAGATGCACATCCCTGTGATGTGTGTGTGTGACCTCACCACATGCAGACGCGGATGCCGGCGACAAGACGTAGCCCCAGGTGATGTGTGATCGCACCACATTCACGCGCCGATGCCCGGAACAAATCACCCTGTAATGTGTGAGCGCAAAACAGACACATCTAGAAACAATTCGCACCCCTTGTGATGGGTGGTCTCAAAACAGGCTGTGATGTGTAACCGCACCACATTCACATGCCGATGCCCAGAACAAGTCGTATGCGAGATCTCTCACACACACAGCCACACACACACACACAAACACGCCGATCCGATGCCCGTAACAAGTTGTACCCTGTATACACTGTATAGCGTACCCCCTGTGACAGGTATCGGTATGCGGCGCACACGCCGGTACACCCGCATTCTTCCGATGTTGGCAAGACACTCTTGCCATGACCTCTGACGGGAAACCGGTGGGCGACCATCATGAGTATTGTTGGGCTCCAATCAGAGCCACTACGTCATTCAGCGAGCATCGTCAGCATCATTGGGTGCCCAATCGGAGCCTGTGGGTGAGCGCATGAGCATCATTGGGGAAGTTACTGTTGTTGTTGATGCTTTTGGTGTTGTTAGTCGGAGCCGGTAAACGAGCACCGTGAGCATCGTTGAGGGCCCACACAGAGTCGCTAAGAGCATCATGAGCATCACTGTCGCCAGGCAGAATCATGAGCATCATTGGTACCTCGTGTTTCCATTTAAAGGCGGTCTGACACGCCCCTTTTGGACACCCAAAAAACGGACCAAGAGGGCCAAATCCAGCTCCAGGTGGAGTCTGAAACCATGCAGAAAATGCCCACCTCCAGGCGGGCCGCTCCCCGCACCCCTTGTTGCAACCTTCGGTTGATAAGAAATTCAGCTATCCCCGGAGGCTAGCGCCGAGAGGTAGTGCGGAACAGCTCATCCAGCGCATTGTTGAAATTGACACGAGCCTTTCCGAGCCCAACCGCCGGACATGAGCGACCGCGTCCGCTTCGGGTCCAAGCGCACCTGAAAACCTGGATCATGCCGTGGCTGGAACCTTGGCAGGTGTAGGGCAGATTCCGAAGCTCTGTCGTCGTGCGCCGGCATGCAGAAAATCATCGGTGGCAGTGGCTTTGTGCGAAAGCATTTCGTCAGCGTGCAGCAGGTCATAGCAGGTCCAATGAAGCCCCAGTGGAGGCTGAAGCTGGCCATGCACGGCCTTTGACCGCCGGCGACTCGGCGAAAAACATGACTGGCAGCTCTGGTCTGCTGGTCAAGTTGCTGACGTGCTGCCAGCTTCAGCCGCGCACCAAACTGCCGAGCTCCCATTCATGATTCAAGCCGGGCACGCAGACAGACATCATGAGAATCAGCTGCACGAGTGGACATCAGCTGCAAGCCATGTTTCAAAACGCTGTCGTGCCACGAGCATCATGAGTACAAAGGCTTCTGCTTCAAGCCGACAACCAGCTCGCGCCAGGCAGATTCAAGCCACCGAAGTGATGGTGTGCGGGCCAGCATCGTGAGTCACCTGCAAACAAGCCTATCACAAGCATCAGCTGCAGCCCCGATTCAACCAGCCCTTGGGCCACCATGGGCCACCAGCAGCACCAGCCGATCTAGCTGGAAAAGGCTGGAATCTAGTTGCGTGTCCGCTCCGAAGACGTACAGGTACGTCGGAACACCGGGCAGCAACATGCAAGCTTTATCCAAAGACATCCCACTTCAGCTTG
Source organism: Symbiodinium necroappetens (assembly GCA_905231915.1). Taxonomy (NCBI): domain Eukaryota; class Dinophyceae; order Suessiales; family Symbiodiniaceae; genus Symbiodinium; species Symbiodinium necroappetens. Next base: position 23,399 of record CAJNJA010049098.1, on the reverse strand, counting down.
GGCTTAGCCAGTCCTGGACAGGCAAGAATCACGCGCTCTCAGCCGTCTCCATCCGTCTCCCCTGCTCCACACTACGCTCATCAGAGATTGTGCTCACCCACCAACGCTCGCTATCGGGCTGCAGAGCAATCAGTCAGGCAGACAAGTAAGGCTCCTTTAGCACAAGTACTCCCCGAAACCAAAGCGACCCTCTTCCTGAACGCGCCCAGCCGTCGAGGCACCATTCGAGGTTGCGATCTGCACTTCTGCTGTATCTACTTACAACCAACAACCAAAGCGTCCGTGTGGAAGAGTTGAGATGCTTGAGGCTTGCACTCAATAAACTTGTCCAGCGGATCTGGGTCGTAGTCGTCAGGACTGAGCAGCTCACATGCCCAAAACTTGTGGACTGGCAGCCCACGACCCAACTTGGTCTCCAACAACTGCTTGAAGGGCGGCAACTCCGGAACCTAAGAAACTCGAGCTGAGCTGACGGCATACCTTAAACTTCACAAAAGTCGGTAACATGCCTTCTCCGCAGCCTGTGCGACCATGTGCGGCCGACCGTTACGAGAGCGCATCCTCGGCTTCAAGCATTAACGCACAAGTTACACATCGTGTCTAAAACTATAGCGAGTGCCGAGTCTGTGGCCCGTCGGCCTGCGCTGAACCTTCCATTATCTTGGAAACGGCTGTCATTCAAGGCCTTGACAACATCCATTGCCTGTAAATGAGACTGGCTTGAAGGCACCAAGAACGACCTGGCTGGGAAGGTTGCCCAGGTCTGCTAGCTGCTGGCGACACAGGTCCCGCACAGAGCCCATCAACAAGATGCTCCCAGCTCTGGCATATCTCAGCCTCCATTGGAACATGCTGGCAACTGAGGTCAAGAATCAGACAGGTCTAGGTAAGCTAAATGAATGGCGACTTTGCTTAGCGTGCGGGTGCAACGCATGTTGTACTGGCCTTCGGACAACCATGGCAGCGGAGTGAGGACGATTCGCAAGTTCCGTTGCGAAAGTGAAGTTGTCATTGAACACTCTGCTGTCAGGATGCTCCTCATGTGGCCTCCTCGTTCGAGATCCCATGCATATATACTACAAATATCTGGTTGAGCAAATATGTAAGCTGAAGGTTGAAGATATCGGGGCAGAAGCCAACAGAAGAACTCAGACAGACGGAGAGAGACAAGCAAGCACGGAAAGTGCCATGCCAATGTGGAAAAGACATGGCTGGAGGGGAAAGCAATGCACGAGCTGCTTTTCCAACGAATCAAAGATCAAGCGGATGTCAGAAGTCGCATCGTTGCAGATTTTACTGATAGTTAAGCGGTTAAGCGCTCCTACGACTGAAGTCAAGTGCACACTGGGAACAAATCCACTGGGGAGCGTAATGGAGCCGCCGCGAGAGGTTCTGCTTTGTATGCTCAGCCTCAGAAATGGGAGCGCGTCGCCTGTCATGTCGTGGAAAGCGCCACACCAGCGGCTAATTGCGACCCAAACCGTGGCAGATGAGCACCTCTCAATGTCCCTGTCCAGGCTGAAGCGGATCGGAGATAGGCACCTGCACGCATTGGTCGCTGTTCTCATTTCCAGCTCAGTCCTCGTGAGAGCATCGCGGCCTTCAGAGGATCAGCCGTCTTCTCCGGGATCATCTGTCCTTTTGCAATTTTCATCTTCTTGCGCTCTTTGTCAAGGCACAGGCAGCTGCTCAGAAACTAGAGCTTCGGCGAAAACTGTGCAAATCAGCCGCTCTCTGAGCATCTTGCGATGGACGAATGGATACTGGATGCCTGGGTAGTGCCTTGGCAGACTTCTGTGCGCAAACAATAATTATCGTAATTGTTCTGACGCTTGGCGCCGAGCTGAATGAGCCAGTTCTCGCGCAGCTTGAAGTAAAAGTCTTTCAGCCTCGTTGCCGAGACTGTGTGCACTGCCATCGGATTCTTCCACTCAGTGTCCTGTGGATACGGCAAATTTTTGCTGAGATTTCCACTCGTTGAGAGTGAAGGCATGATCGTGGCCCCTATAGAAATATCGCACCTCAAAACCGAGTCTCTGCGCCAGCTGCAAAAGACAGAGACACGAAAGCCAAGCGCCTTGCCTTCGCCTGCTCCTGTGCAATCTTTGCCGCTGGCCTGGTGCCTTCGAAGGCAAACTGAGAGAGAGGATGGTAGAGGTTGCACTGTGCCTGGATTGGCGTACGCCGTCTGGAGCCTAAACCTGGCACCACAAAATGTGAGACAATCTCAACAGAGCTGCCACTACCGTGACTAAGCAACCGACTTTGGCGAATGCATGTAGTATTTCTCTCTGCGCTCGATTGGTGCGGTGGAGAAAGCACCAGTCCTTTGCAGCGAAAGCTGCCCAAGACTGCTGAGACAAAGCATCGCCGCTCAGCCACAAGCCACCAGAAGAAAACGCACAGCACAATGTATCCAGTGTGATGAACCTCGCAAAAGCCACAACGTAGCTAGTACGGAGTCGAAGACTTGGAGATGTCTGAGGTCGCCGCATTGAAAACGTGCTGGCGAGTCACGAAGTGTTGTGCCCAGAAATACTTCCAGAATGGCGCGCGCCTGTCGGGCGCAGGTCTAAATCTTAGCCAAACCTCAAGTCTGCAACATCTCTTGTTGCTCGGTCTCAAGCCGATAATTTGGAATCTCGAAGGCCCCGTGAAGTCCTGCGTACTAACAAGGTAACAAGGGTCTATAAGTTGGCTGCCGCATCTCGCCACTCATGCAACCCCTTGGTTCCTCCACCATTGAAAGAGATGAACTCATCTGGCTTGATGTTGCGCTCTAGAGGAGCGATGACCTGTGAAGACCGCATTCAGTAAACCTCCAAAACATTAGCACCATGCGGGTGTTGAGCCACGCCGCCGAGCGAGCAATCCGAGACAACAACATCGGCAGCTCCTGCGCTCCGCAGCCTCCCAAGCAGCGATCTGATCGAACAAACTGCAGACGTCAGACAATGCCGCACTACAGATGTCAAACAAGGATACGAGCCGCATGCCTTGTTCTTTGGCTTAGGCGACCCCACGTGCCCGAGTCGAAACTATCAAAAACTACCCGCTCACTTTCCAAAAAAAATCGCGGGATGACTCAGCCTGTGCTGACTTGCAATCTGCATAGCGGCACGGCACCAGGGACGAAAGACTGAACAGAAGCTGGTGTGCATGCGGCGCTTTTTCTGTGCACGCAAAGTCCGGCTGTCTCAAGCGGAAGACCAGCTGCAAAGTTGCCACAGCAATGGTGCTGGAGCTGCTTCATTAACAAATCATGGTAGCAAAATGATTTGATCTGGCCTCCGAGTGCTGCGTAACTTCCTGATGTGTTTATCCTTGCTCAGCTAGTTGGATCGAACCTATGCAGCTCGCTGCACCTACAGATTTTGAGCTATCGCGATGACCGAGCTCGACTGCAAGGCCGCATCGAGCAGCGACGGATGCGCACTGAGCTTCTTTTCCCAATCATCTGCGTCCTCTTGTATCTGGTATACGGCGTAGGCATGGGCTTCAAAGTCGTCGCCTGACAGCACGTGCTTGCTGAACGGTATACAGTATACATATCGGCCTGGAGATTAACGGAAAGCACGTGGGGTAGGGAAGGAGAGTCAGGAGGGGGTGGCAAAGCCTATGGCATTCAGCCCGCTCGCCTCTTGGTTTAAAGACAATGGGCCGACTAATAAGCCCCAACACGGGGTTGAAGTGGGCTTGCCACGCATCCCAGGGCGGTTTGGGGTGTAATTGCGTCTTGCTTCGGTTTCAAAATTTGTGGTTGGCGCTTTGCAGAAAGCCTGTATCAAAACATTGTCAGCCATGATATTCCGGCCGCTCACCTCTTGGTTTAAGGACTATAGGCCGACAAGTAAGCGACATAGCACTCCGGCCGCTCACTTCTGGGTTTACTTAAAAAAACGCCGCAAAGCGAGGGTGAAGTTGGTTTGCCACGGCTGCCAGGGCTTGGAAGGGGTTGGGTGGTTTTGTGCGTGGTTTGGCTGGGTTTGGGCGGGTTTGGGGTGTAATTGCTATACTTTCGTTTCAGATACTTGACGGCCTCACTTTAAGTAATTTAATCACGTGGTCCCTATACAGGGGGCACCCTAGGGTTTAAGAATACTTGACGGGGCCTCGGCTCTAGGGTTGGAGGGGAAATCCATGGAAAACCCGTAGGAAACCCAGAGAAATCTCCGAAGAAACCCATGGACTCAACTGCCTAATGAAAACAGAGCTCTTGCAGAAAGATTCCAAATGATCTATTTACTTAAACTGGGGCCCGTACTAGATTTAGGAAAAAGGAACGCTTTTGATCCGTCGGCTCAACTTACTTGCAGCCCTCGGCGCATGCATGGCATGCACACAAAACAAAGCAAACGTGCCCATGTAGGTATACGGTAACAAACTATATAGTACACGAAACTGTAATTATAATGTGGCATACTACCGAATTCCCAGGCTTTGGCACCCATTTTGTGCACCCTGAAGAGGGGCTGGTTGTCCAGCAAACACAAATACCACAGTTACAATACTACAGCACTATGGATATCTTTGGACCCCCGGACCCCCCTGGACCCCCCTCCCCAAGATTTATCTTAGCTAAAAGATTATGAATCTAAATGGATTAAACCTAGGGAGGGACTCTAGGGGGTCCGGGGGGCCCGAGGCCGCTTCCACAAGATTCAAGTCATTTAAGTTACTTAAACTATCTGAAATATTTACTTGCCGGCTCCAATTAAATAACAATTTCAACAAATTAAACAGGTTGAGTATTTTAAACCAGTGACCTTTTTGAATTGCTTGATTCCCGGCCCCAACTCAACATATTTATTTTGGATTTTGCATTTGCAGTGGGAAAACTGTTTATGGCACCTTTTGGAGCCCGGATTTCGCCTTTGAGAGCCCCAGGCGGCCGTGTAACTACTATAGAACGGAACGTAGCTGGAATGAAAAACCATGCAACTCCTTGGGAAAAACAAAAAATTCAAAATCGGTTTCGCAGGTTCTATAGCGTTTTGGCTGATTTGGACATCAACTTTGTCATTGAAGGGTGCATGTGGTATTTTACGGGTTTCTCGATTTCTGCTTCCGGTGCGAAAACCCAGGCTTTGCATGGCTACGGCAAATGTGGTTGATTTGAAAACATGTTTATGCCGATTTTCGTTACCAAAACCATGCGACGCGCAACGACTGGAAAAAACAACCACGGGGCCGGCAGTAGCAACAAAGCTCCCAAAATAGTGCTGTTTTCAACCCGTTTGTGCTGTTTCCAAGCGTGAAAGAGCCTTGGTATTGTTGTCTTCAGTCTGGACGAAAATCCTGCTGGAAAAGCTATGTATATGTGTATATATACATATATTTATATATACATGTATATGTATATGTATATGTATATGTATATGTATATGTATATGTATATGTATATGTATATGTATATGTATATGTATATGTACATGCATATTTATATGTGCATGCATGCATACATACATACCTATACATGCTCTTTATATTATTATATCCAATGCGTGAGGATTTGCTGTTGATATAGCTCGGGTTCCTCACCTCACCGAGCATTGTGATGTTGAATGTGGTCGCGTGTTGCAGGCGTAGTAGACGTTCTCTTCACTGTCAATCACCCTTACCCTGGCAGGCACTCAACGGACACTTTTCTCGGACGACGTGCCGTCGGAGGTCTGTGCACGGGAAATGGATTTACAGCTACACAAACCAATGACTGTCCAATCTAAAAGGTCGACTTTTGCTGGGAACAATCCACTGCAATCCTCTCAAACTGTACATTGCATCAACAATCGCGGCTTGGAAGAAAAAGCATCAATGCAGCAACGCGAGTTCCCGTCGGCAACCACCGAGTGACTGCACAGTCGCAATCCAGAGTAGCGATGCTTCAACACGTGACGAGAAGTCACCTTGAGAAGCAACACTTGCAAGTGCATGTCGACAGCTTTGTTAGCAGATAGCTTGCATATGCTGGCATTAGCTTTGCGCCTCTGTTAGATTCGAAAGCGTCTGCCACGGCACCAACTGAATGGGTGGATTACCAGAGACCAAACGCTTCTTTTCCATAAGCTAGAACCTGGAGCCACAAGCCTGGATGCATGCCTGTGACATGTGAAACGATTCTAGCGGCTTCAAGTCTCAAGGTCTCAGGGTAAATTAGTACTGCAAACACCACTAGACCACATCTTGTCATGCCTTAACACGCCATCTAGTAAGTGCAACCCCGAACGAAACTCGAAAGTGTGGATGGTCGCAAGACTACTACCTCGAGACGAGATGTGCGCTGCATCCATCAACCCGAACTCGTGTGCACTTTACTATGCATACGTGTGCTCGTATTGTCGTGCCCTTTGTCAACTTGCGTGCCTTCCTGGATGGTAGTGTGCCGTTTGGGTTGGCAGTCTTTTTGCCACCTGTCATGCCGTAACACACCAATGCAGAAACTGCAACCCGAACGAAACTCGAAAGCGTAGATAGCCTCAATCAAGACTACTATTATCTCGAGACGAGATGCCCGCATAGAGCTGAGGTTCCCATCAACCATCCGATTTCACGCAATCCGATTTCGCGTGCACAACTACTATATTATGCATACCCTTGTTCGCATTGTCGTGCCCTTTGTCAGCTGGCGCGCCTTCCTGGAAGGTAGTGTGCCAGTGTTCATGCCTTTACACACCATCTGGCAACTCAACCCGAACAAAATTCGAAAGCGTGGATGGTCTCAAGACTGCTATCTCGACACGAGATGCCCACATAGAGCTCAGGTTTGCATGAATCAATCCCAGTTCGCGCGCACGTCTACAACGCATCCTTCTGCTCGTTAGCCTGGCAGCAATCACTGGTAGTGGTCCACAGCAGCCAGAACTTGCGTACCGGTCAAGGAACTACGTTCAGTTGACATGTGTCCAGATGACTCAGATGACCATCGATGAGGTGGGTTTCCCAGTCATGCTAACCTTTCCACAGAAGCAAGTCGGCGAGGCTGTAACCCACCAGCAAACATATTGATATTACAACTCAGGGGCACGTATGCGAGTGGGAACAATCCTTGCGAAGCGCCCGACATGCGCATACTTCAATTCGCACTACCAGCGACAGCCAGTGCAAACAACCCTCGTTGCTGTGTCACAGTGTCACAGTGGATGCATATGATATGTCGACATAAAGGCGTCTGTCTGTCAGTAGCTCGGGATATATATGCTTGCTGATTTCTATACGACTTGTGTTCTTTCCGATGAGTACAAGACAACTCTGACAAAGTCGAGGGTGCTAAAACGAAAAATCAGACATTTGCATGGAGGCGTTCGGAGAGACGTCAGTGGCATACAACCCGCTTTCTTGACATACCATGCTGTTGTCAGGATTCTACCCTAGTGATCCCAGTCCAGTAGTTTCGTGTGAAATCATTCACAGGAAAACTCAAGAAAGCCCAGACAATGACGAGGAAGTGGAACGAATGGTTTTAGATTTTAGACTTGCATTGAAGGCGTACGCAGCGATGTCGGTGGCACACAACCGCGTCACACCCATGTTTCGGTTTCTTGGTGTACTATTTCGTTGCCAGAATTCTTTCCAAGTGATCTGGTTCCTGTAGATTTGAGATCACAGGAATATTTAATACAACCCACGTTGACATAGACGGCGTGCAACGGCGACACAACTAGACTATACTTGAGTTTCTGAAGTTCTTGATAGTCAGGATCCTGCCTTAGAGATCCAGTTCGATGGCTCATGAGAACTAAGAAATGGTTCGCGGGAAAATTCTAGAAAGCTCAGTCAATGACGACGAAGCGAAACAAAAGACTCCAGCCTTGCATTGAAGGCGTGTCGGTAGCGTGCAACCACGACACACTTACAATTCGTTCTCTATACTATGCTGTTGTCAGGGTCTCTAGTATACAAGGAAAACCATGGTTCCAGCTGGCGCTCATGTCCGGTTTAAGCCGGCCACCCCCCCCCCCCGCCCCCCGCGGTATTAAGCTTCATCGTTGCCAAGACGCTGGGAGGCGACTTCCGTCATCCAACGTGAATGTGACTTGCACTGTTGAACGCGAAGCTGGCTTCATGAAAGCGTGCGATATGGCTGCACATGGACATAACTAGTTTACGACAGTGTCTATGGCCATGGGGCACTATAATGCCGGTACCCTCATCTCACACCCCTACCGCCCTCAACCCGCAATGGACGGGATGCCATCATAGCGCATTATCTTGATTTTCCGCAGGCATATGTAGCTTGCCACCTGGCCCCGTCGTGCAAGTATGAACCATACCAAACTCGCTCCAACACCTGCTAAGGCACGACGTTAACCGAATGTGAGCTTCGCGTTCCATGGCCTATATGAAAATTGAGCTTCCCCGAGTGCCGGATGGCTACCAGTCACCACAAACCTGCCATTTCGTCGCCTTTCCCAGGAGTCGTACGACCCAGCGCCACATCAACAGCACGGTACCTGTCCAGCTGAAGCAGAACAGTGCTGGCGTTGTTGTGGCTTTCCAATGCCTAGGTCCGTAGGCGATGCCCGAGCTGCGGAAGTTCATGTAGAACGCCGTCTTCTCTGCCTCAGCGACAGCTTGCGTCAGAAAGCACCGGACCAAATGCGTTGGAAGGTGCTGAAGAGCGAGAGGCAGCTGGAAGAAAGCAAGCCACTCCCTTGAAAGTGGTGCCCACAGCCGTCGCAGAGGACGTCGTTGCCACTGCATTTGCACGGATGAAATCTCCGGAGGCCCCCACGTCCCTGAAATGTCAAGACTCTGCAAGCCCACTTTGAGACTTTAATCTGTTTGGTCAGTGCTCTCTGCCTCCGCAGGATGCCTTTGAAGATTTCACGATGTTCCGCTGTAGACACAGGTGCTCTGGACACAGCCAGGGTAGCCTCAGAAGCGGCATGACATGGCATGGAATGGCATGGCATGGCGACGGAGAAAACCTCAGCAAATGTTGAGTCGTTCTGCTCAGCCAAAACCCAACTGCATGTCAAAGCCACGTATCTTTCTGCAGCACTGTGAAACTGGTCTGCATTCCGCTCTTGTACAGCCTGGGCCATATCCTTCACCAGTCGCATGGCCTCAGGCCTTGCGCAGTGCCATTGAGCTTTGCAAAGGTGCTGTTTACTTGCAGGCATTGTAGGCCTGTTGGGTGCCAGCTGCGGCTCACCACGACGGCTGTACACCTGCCATGACTCCTAGATGGGCCTAGCTTATCAAGCAAGTCCGGCCTCACTGAGAACCGCATTGGCAGATCTCTCTCCAAGCCAGTCTCGTGCACGCCCAAACAATACGAGAGCCTCCTCGAGACTAACTGAGCTTGAGAGTTCTACCAGCGCCGCAACAAATTACAGAAACCTGCCAGGCTTTGGAACAGTTGTGCTTCCAGAAAGAAAGTCCTGCGCATGCAAAAGAGTCTCATCCATCAGCCCACTGCTGCAGAGTATCTTGCTGGCCTGGTGAGCATTCGAAGTCAAACAGTACCCACGACTGTGCCCACGGGTCAGAGATTCGAAGCCTCCAAATAAACCTTTGCAGCTGTCTTCAGACGGATCTGCTGAAAAAGCTGCAAAGCTTCCTGCCATTCGACAACAAGGCAACAAGTTGCGAGCTTCTTATAGATAGCTCAAGCATCCAGGGCAATCAGGGAAACGACGTCATACGACATCTGCAAACACAATCATCCAGCCACGTGACACTCACACATGGCTTTGGCAGGCCGACCGGACCCGGCGAGAAAGGCAGCTTGTGGGCGGCTCTTTCGGATGAGGACAGGTGCAGAAAAGAAACAGTATTTGGAGACGCAAGACAACTCAGGCAAGCAAATTCGGACACGTGGGCGAAGCTTCGCTAGATATCATGAGCAATTCAGGATAACAAGCGGCTGCTCAAGCGACAGCGAACTGGCACCTCGGGTCCCAAAAGCGCAACTGCACAGCAGGAATCAGAACAAACATGATGTCCAAATTTCAGCTATCCAATGCGATGATGGTCGACGGGACAAACCTCCCCTTGAATGCATCGAACAAGTCCCCACTTCCAACCCATCTACAAGATACGTGAACTGCGCAAAAGCTTGAAATCGTGCATACAGGCCTTCCGCTCTTCGAACGCCGCAAAAAAACTTGCCCCAACTTCGACCCGCGCTATAGAATCCTACATTCTGATTATGTTTGGTGGCAGCGCCTGAACATTGGGTGACAAACCCCTGAACCCCACAAGGCAGTGTTGGCAAACCCGAAACCGAGCGAAGATGCTGGTCGGCGAACCCCAAACCCTAAAACAGGATGGCAGTGGGCAAAGCCCCAAACCCGAAAGAGAATAACATTGATGTGTTGCTTGACAAACCCTGAACCGCAGCCTACCCTACACGGAGTTGTTGGTTGGCAAATCCGAACCCTAAAATAGATCGCGCTACGCAAAACCCCAAACCCGAAAAGAAGATAGTATTCGTTGGCAAACCGCACACCGCTGCCTTAAATAATGCCGGTTATGTTGGCTGGAAACCCGGATCGTTGGGTGGCATGCCACTGTTGGTTGGCAAACGCGATGTCGATTAGCCAGCCCAAAAACCCTGAAAGAAGAAGTTAGCTTGCCAAGCCCGACACCTTCAAAACAGATGTTGAATGGCAAGCCCTAGACCGTAGCATACCCTGAACGGAGTTGTTGGTTGGCAAACCACGAACCCCAAAAGAACATCGTGGCATATCAAAAAGAAAAATAGTGATAGTGGCTGCCATGCAAACCGCTGCCTAACCTGATGGCAATTGCAGTAATTATGTTGCAGACCCTGAGCATTTGGCGGTGAGCCCCTGAAGCCCAGAAGCAGAAGCTGGCTGGCCTGCCGGAAACCCCAAACGTAATGCTCGTTGGCAAGCCCCAGAGCCCCAGAAGAAGATATTGGTTGCCAAGCCCGGAATGAGATGTTGGTTGGAAAACCCAAAACCCCGGCAGAATATCGTAGTTGGGAAATTCCAAACCCCAAGAGAAAAGTATGGGTTGGCAAGCGCTGTAGCATAAATGGGGCTCTGCAAAACCTCAGCAAGAGGTGCTGCCGCAAAAGGCACAAACAAGTAGGAGCAGCAGCAGCAGCAGCGCCAGCGCGGATGCAAACGCGCAGAAACCTCGTGAGGAGCAGAGTCCAGCGACGAAGACCCGAAGGACTTGACAGCATACAAGTGCATACGACCTGGCCGTCCCCCAAACAGCGACCACGGATTGCTCTCGCAATGTACCTCGAGATCCTAAAGCCTATAGCCACATGCCACTGCAGGGTCCCCGTGGCAGCTCTGAACAAGGTGTATGGAACAGGGTGTATGGTGCAAGTGAATTCTCGGATCTCACCGGCCAGGCCTCGACGTCAAATCACACAATCTTACGTGCAGAACCGCGAGCTGAGCGCACAAAACTTCCCTGTAGCCAATGCAGAGACGAGCAGATCGGTAGCATGAACCCAATGCATCTTTGGAGACTTGTGGGGGTCCAACAAGTTCAACAATAATGGCAATGCAAAGCTGCGGCAGATGAGCATCTGTGGATGAAGTCTACTTCTACAGGACAACCGGAGTGAGTCCGAAATCTGGCCAGTCTTGGCCACAGAGTGTGTCCCAAAAGAGCAGCAGGAAATCAGGAGCACAGGCTGGCCGTGTTGTTGTGCAGAGGTTTTAATCAGAGACCTAATGCCGGCAATAATTTGGGCTGTTGGATCCAATTTTGCTCGACAAGATCCTGCCCGGGCCATGCCGCTAGCAGCACAGGGATGGAAGAGCAGGGTTCTCACAAGGTTCGCGCGTTGCATGACCTTCGACCTGGGGACGCTTGTGCTCCTGTGCTTGCACAACCCTCTAGACTCTAGACCTTCCAGACATCGAGTCACCTGTCTTGCAGCGCGCTGTTAGACAGTAAACAGAACTCGTTGCTACAAGCACGGCAATTGGTCCTGGACCAGCGAGAGTGCAGACTCCAAGCTATCCTTCTCTACCTCGGAGCAGACGTTCACTGCGCAAACGCGTCTTGTGGCCTCTCAGTCGCTGCCTGCTTCCAAACGGCGGTTTGTGCCAAAGAGGCGAGCATGGCAGCTTCCCCGTCCTTGTGTCCGCTTTGCCTGCATCAGACGTGACACGGTCACTGTCGCTGTCGCATGCTGTCGCTGAGGCCAATGGCCGCCAATGGCCGCCAGGTTGCCGTGCTTCAGCCAAAGCGCTCTCGGCCGCCTGCCTTGCCTCTGAGTGTCGGCCGCAGCCGAGCAGAGCCGCAACCTCTGCGCAGCATCCGGCGAGTCCGGGGCGAGTCCGACGAGGCCGACCAAGGCGGCTGAGGCAGGGGCGTAGGTTTCTGCTGCAACAGCGTTTCGGCCAGCGGAAAGGCGCACGGCCTCTCTTGCAGGCCTGCCGAGTTTCTAGGCTCCTAGGCCTGCTGTCCGTTGTCATACCCATGCCTCACAGCTTCCTGGCATGCACTTCTTGCAATCAAGACCTCACAGGGAGGCAGCCAGAATTGGCAAGCATCGGAATTGGCAGGTGAGGACCTGTCCTGAGCAAGAGTGCATTGCGCTGCAGCTTCTCCGGCTCGGTCGTCCAATGCCCGAAAAATCGACAGCGCCTAGAACAACAAGAGGTCCCTTATGCTGACAGCGCCCACAAGTATGCCTCAAGAAAGACGGATGGAAAAGCCTAGAAGACCGGCCTCCCGAATGCAAGTCTCTGCATCCGACGATGCGACCATCTGAAGAGTTCTGGCCACCACCATGCAAGTTTTCGCCCGCATCTTCCGGTCAACCATTTGACGGCAGAGGGCATAAGCGCTTTCTGCAGCTTCAGATGCTTTGTCTGACTCCCCCAGCTGCAGGTATGCATAAGGAAGGACTGCAAAAGACGCATAACATTCCAGCGACCTTGTGGCGAGCAGGTGATGGAACGATACCGACATACCATCTGACTCCCCTCAATTCCAGCCTGACTGAAAGCTGCCGTGCCAGCAGCAATCCCTCGGTCGCGGCCCCCACCGCCGCATTCCAGTTTCGAAACGCGGAAAGACACTCTGCCTGCGAATCTCAGACATGAGCTCAGAAACAATTACCCGCTTCAAATGAGATTTAAGCTGTCCAACTTGACTTGCGTTTAAGTTGATGGGATCACCTTGTGACTGCGTGTGCAGACTCCAGAATCCGAAGTCGAGTTTGCCTAGGCCGAAACCTCCCCGGCTCCCGCCTCTGCCACGAGCAGGGTCGCAACGCCTTCCTGATCCCCGGCCTCGTGGAGCCTTTGCAGATTCGCCTGTGCCTGCGCAAGCTGCCAATCCTACGGCGTCCTACGTGGACAATTTGGATCTGCGTGCCGAAGTCTCTGCAACCACCAGTACAACCTTCTGCCTTCTCCAAGGCAGCCTTATTGAGCACACCTGAACAAGCCCATAAAATCGGAACTGAGGGGCCGGGCCGCACGTGCCCAAGCTGAGCGCATCCCCACCCCCCCCCCCCNNCCCCCCCCCCCCCCCCCCCCACGAAGCACGATGCAACTTTGGAGGATATCGCCATAGCTGCTTCTGATACACTCGTTGAATAGCTGTGCATCAACTGAAAAGCTAAACTTGTCAGCCTCGCAGTATAGCCTGCAATGTGTTCCACACCGCTGCACACTCTGTGGAACCACGCCTCGGCAAGTGCGAACGAGTTCTCGCCCTTGACAATCTTTTCATGGATCGTCTTGTGCAAAGCACCGCGAGGTCCTGCCTGCACGCACCAAACGCATGTGAGACCAGTCCCAAGCGAATGCAGTGAAGAGCACGCTTGGATATGTCGTTGCATGCAAGGACATGGAAACCAATGTGTAGATACGATATTCATAATGCAATCATACGTATATGCATAGACAGGTAGCTGTGTACTAGATGAAGGCAAAAGTCACTTCATGCATGTATGCGGGCAAGAGTTGTAAGAGCAGTCGACACCCATGTTCGGGAACTCTGAAGTTGCAGACGACACCAGCAGCAACCCGAGCCCGGCAGCGAAACGCCGGCACCGGTAATCGAAACGGCAACGTCTCCGATCATGCTCTCAGACGCGAGTGTCCACCGCACTGGCTGGCACAACAGGGACCAGTTCTGCCGGCCAGCCTCGTGTCCGGAAGACCACCCAATGGACCATCCAGAAATATCTTGAAGACTTCCGGTGCAACTTCTACTGGTTGTAGCGGTTCGATAGGGGGCGAGGTGAGCGTTAGTGAGTTACTAAACTGATCTCGCAGGTTCAGGGTGCTATTGTTCAGAAAGGCGGGTTTGAAAATGAAACAGATGCTTACATGGGCTCACAGACAGCACAACCTGTACCGCCACACAGTTTGAGGTTGAAGCAGTAAAACTGGGCCTCCAATATGTCCTGCACCAGGTCTGAGTCCTGCATTTACAACTCGCACACTTACACACGTAAAGCAGTGCAACCGCAAGCAGCTGCATACTCCCCTGCCTCAGACCCCTCGAACGGCTCACACTGCATGGCTCCTGTCCCTGGTGATTGCCTACATTCCTCGATTGTTTTCCATCGTATCCTCCATAATGGACGGACGACAGGTACGTGCTCTTTTAACACTTAAGGCTGGGCACACCAACCGATTGGTGCACATGACGGTGAATGCTTGTGGCTGCAGTCTGATGTATATGGATAAACCGTCTGGTAAACCTCCAAAGCACCAGCACCCTCCCTGAGGGCAGCCGTCATGCTGTTGTTTTAACTCAAGACGGCCAGCAATCCTCGGCGAAGACCAAAGCAGTGCATGGAGCACTACCTCTTGGTACATTCACGGCATGTGAGCCCTGGATTGAAAAAGTCACAGGGTCAAAGACCGTGCTTTTTTAGAATCTTGGCGACCTGTTCCTCAGGCACGAACCGCAAGAATCGTTTCGTCGCATCATCACTCAAACCAAACAAACAGGCTGCCACATTTTTGGTGGCGTCCTGAATTGCTAGATCAGGGCCTACTTTGTCCACAGTGGGAGGAAACCCATACTTGTCTGCCACGCTCAATAGGAAGTCATTCGTCAACCTGTACTGGAAGCGTTCTTGCAAGCGAAAGCCGACTTGGACGGTCATCAACGGTAGGGGTCGCCCCGTCCGCTTTTGGAAGCGTTCCTTCAGGGAGCACACGTGCTTCCTCGAAATATTACAAGCGCAACGACAACAAAAGGTTGCAAAACTCTGGCAGCGCCTGCCTCTGCAAGAATCACCACGGTCGCTTGATCTGTTCCCAATTTTTTGCTTATTGGTCTTAAATAGTCCTCGGGTAGCTGCGATTGCTCGACAAGCTACAGGCTACAGGTCAAACAGGCCAATACAGAGTTGCGACTTCATGAACATGAAACTGTGCTATGTTAAACGCGGCAAAACTGCTGCGACACGTTATGAAGCTGGCTTCTCAGAAATCAGATTGCTGTAACTTTGCATGTGCAAACAACTGCTAATTTGGTGTCACAGAGTCCAAGTTGGCTGCCGGGGTTAGTCGTTCGGGCAAACACGCGCGAAACTGATCAGGATTCGAATCCCAATGGCTTTGAAAGCTTCGCTGAGTGAGGTAAAATGAAAATGCTTCTCTGCGTACGAATACGGCACACGGATAATGCACAAATTTTGAAATGCACCGCCTGGAAAGTAACATGGTAAAGCAAGTTGCAACATGGTGCCCTCAGGTGCCCTAAGTGTCAAAGATTTGAACTCCTCAAATGTCAAGCCTTTTCGCAGATCGGACGCTAAATCGCTTTCGATTGCCTGCTGAGTTGTTGGATCAAGATCAAAGAGCGAGTGTTTTATTGAAGCGGGGATCTGAAGGAAGGGAACCTCAACCCGAAGAGGTGGATCTCCGTCTGAAGAACTTCACTTGGCACTCCGCCAGAACGACACTGCTCAACGAGGCGGTGAAGGTTCACGCTCTTGGCAAGGAGAAGCGAGCTGGAAGGATCCCAGCCGGCTCACGTACTGTCGCACCGGGAAAATAAGATATTCAGTCGAGGCCCGCTCGAGGCACACTGAGCCAGTTTCTCCTCAATGGCGAGCTCTTGGAGAATACGGGGCCGAAAAATGCGTGGAAAACTGAGAAGATGGCCTATTGTCGCATCCTCAAAACGTGAACATCTGGACGAGATCCACCGAATGTGTTCCTTGTGTGCCGGCCGCGCATGGTTGCAACATGAAGCAGTGTAGACATTGGTCACGCCATGGCAGTGTCGAACCTGGACAAGATGAAAGTGTCAGGACACGCATGATGAAGTCAGCCAGTGCCTCACATCCCAAGCCAGTTTGAGCAACTACCCACCGGAAAAAGGGGGCAGGGCGTAGGAACTGCGTCTTTCGTTTCCTTGCATGCTCGACCTACACCTGTACACCTGTTGCTGCAGCCACATGACCCATGATGGGTCGGTAGCGTCGACTGCTTCACCGATGGTATGAATGTGAGGCCGCATGCGCACTTGACGAGCGCTCACAGATACTGCAGCAACACGGGAGTCTCATAGTGCCCCGAGCTGGTCTTCGGGGAGTCGGTGTATACTTGAAACGGAAGGAACCATGCAATTCCGAGGAACGTGCATGTATAGACCCGAATCCACTGCTGGGCTGACGTGGCCGCGGATGAGCAAGCCGGCGTGGGGACCGAGAGCCGTCACAACGGCCCTTTTGACTAGAACTGAAGTCCGGCGGTATTCGTACGTCTGGTCACGAAAGGATTGGAAGCTATTGCCAACCGGCCTCGGCTGCAGTGCTTCACGCGTTTGACCGAAGCGCAGCTGAGTTCTGCGTGCACCGCGCTGTGGATGCATGCTTATATACTCAAGCAGGAATGGTACAGAACACACACACACAACATGCAACTGGCAACTCTCTCAACCACGGCCGACATCACACGATCCACGTCAAGGCCAATGGTGCAACGACCGAAGACGAAAACAATGTAATTGAACTCGCATCAACGCAGACGCTGTCCACCAAGTAATAAGCTCACCGTGTGACCAGCAAGTGATACAACCAAGTAGGTCGTCAGAGTGAAGTAGGCAGCGGCTGTCGTGCGTCCAATGTGAACATCTACGGAATGGTGCCCAAGTGATGAAGCTGATGACACTGTGGAGGGTCGCCTAGTTGAGCAGATCGAGAGTGACCTCAAAGATGCCGCGATAGCGGTTTTCTCCGATCCTGACGAAAACATAAAACCTGTTTGGTCGTCCTTGCATTCTGTACCACATGCTGCACCGGATCTTCGTTTTGTAGGGCTGAGGCCCTTGGAACCTGACATCCGAAGGGCGCCATTGATGATGTCGGCAGCTTGTACCAGCCACTCAGCCACCCTCAAAGTATGATGAGTAGCAGGAACGGATCTTCTTGCAAACCAGAGCCACTGTTGAAAAGTAGTGTAGCCCCCCGCGTCATGGAGCTGGTGTGACCTGATTGACAGCGCCCAATCGGAGCAACTGTTGATCCTCTTGAAGCTGAACCGCCAAGGACTCTCATCGACTCTCATCACTGCTTTCTCCACCCACGTTGTGCTATGGCTCAGGTGCCGGGAGTCGGCGACTAGTTGACGAATAATGACTAGTAGGACTATGTATCCAGTACCGCATCTTTCGTCCGGCGAGTGCAGACTCAAAACTGCGCAAAGCAGAACGTTCTGAAGGCGCACCTTGATCTGGCGCTCGTCCGCGAGTTTGGAAGCAGCGGCATTTGCGAGGCCCCATTCGTCCAACACTTTGTCCAACTTCGGCAGAAATTCAGGCGACGCATTCTCGAGGATGTCCTGTGACTGCTTTGTTTGGCGTTGAAAGCGTAGCAACGCTGCCGCAATCCATTTGTTCGCTTCCGACATCACTCCACTTTTTACAGTGTTGACTGTTGGTGGCCAGGACTTGAATTCGTTCAGCATCTTTGTCTTGGGCCGCATCTGGAAGCCCGTCTGATGGAACTTCTTTGCATCGATGGTACTGTGGTGGGATACGGTCGGAGGCGTAATCGGTAATGCTCCTATCGGCAGCGGCGGTGGTGGAGGTGGCATCGGCGGTGTAGGCCAATGTTGTTAATGCCCCTGTATCTTGAACTCCTCACTGCATTGCACATAGACCTGCCGTGCCCGAGTTTGACTATAGAAGCTGTGGTAATTGCAAAGACAGGCATACAACTTGTCCCAGCATAATAGCTTGCTCATGTTCCCCTATACTTGAATAGGAAATGGAGTTGATCGGTTTGCTCCAGCGCTGATGTCAGCGATCGGAGGTATATTGCCGGGGCTTGTTGCAAGGGAGATCAGTGGCAGGTATGGAGCGGGTCGCAGGATCTGGAGCTGTCGTCGGAAGTAACCCAGCCGGCGTTGGTGTCAGTCTCATACACGTCGAAGCTGGTGGCGCCAAAAGACGTCCCGAACATTCCCGAACCATCTTGCACAGTACGGTTCCGCTGCAGGTCGAGTTCGGGGGGGAAAGGAGCGGGAGTGAGGTTGGAGCACTGGAGGGCTGTAGCTGTGACTTCGGCCAACGTTGGATTAGCTGCAGGACCCACCGTAATGTTTTGCGTCATAGGATAAGTGTCGTGTTGTAGCAAAGGCCGGCTCCGATGCGAATCATCCGACAACATTCCCAATCTCGTGGTGAAGTCCATGGCATCCAACAATCAGGAAGCACAGTTGCAGCTATAGTCTGGCCGACAACGATAACAATAGAACATCTACAAGACCGGGCTCAGTGAATGGGTTGTAGATATATGCGCAACCGGCCCACATTATCCGTAGTAGGTTGCATGACGCTCCTTTGGTGCATGATCCTCATCAGTAGAGCCGAACTTGTCGGGGCCCAGCGGCATTTTGCTCACTGCTTCGAGGTCGAACGTTGGGCTGTGCCCCGGCAGGCTGAATGCTGGTCGACTAAATTGGTGGCTCCGAACTTGGAGCATCAAGATGGGCAACCTGCTGCCTCCCTCAACACGAACACACTGACGTTTCTGGACGGCTCTTGTGGTCCAAGCCAAGTATGCTGAAGTACTCAAATTTTACCATGCCAGCGAACTTTCGCGAATGGTGATGGCACAATGAAAAAGTGTGGTCACTGCTTCGTACATCCACCTGCCTCCTAAACCACAATGTGAAACTAACTAGGAATTGCACTGACAATAATGCAGTGCAC
This sequence comes from Symbiodinium necroappetens, assembly GCA_905231915.1. NCBI lineage: Eukaryota > Dinophyceae > Suessiales > Symbiodiniaceae > Symbiodinium > Symbiodinium necroappetens. The sequence continues at coordinate 4,268 of CAJNJA010049098.1, read as the reverse complement.
CACATCATCCAGATTTGTAACGTCACCGATCGGCCAAATACGGAGCAACAGCTCTTGAGGCTATCTTGGAATAACTTCGTTGGCATTTGTATCCAAGACAGGCCTGTGCCTTCTGCGTAAAAACATCTGTGACTCAGGAAGTGAAGCCCGTTAGAAACAGGGTGTGTGCACACACACAAACACACGCACAAACCAACCAATCAAGTAACCAAGCAACCAACCAAATAACCAGCAAACCAAGAACCCAGCCAACCAATCAACCAACTAACCAGGGCAGCCAGCTGAAAAGGCATCTCGATCAGTCTGTAGATCTCTGGGTGGACATATGACTCCTCGGATAGGATCCAGTAAGCTCTCAAACAGCACTGTATGCAAGTGGACAAATAGATGCGGAGCGAAGCAGTAAACACTCAGTGTCGCACGCAACTTCAAGCCCGTATCGTCTTCGAGCTTCTTGAGCAGTCGGTCCAAATACTTTTCCGTGGAAGGTGTTAACAAATTCGTTTCATCTACGACAAAGAGGGGCGATCCATCCTCTTCTGCTCTTGCAGATGCTTCCACCTGCGTGCGACGAAAGCTAAGAAGCATGTGTCTTCGGTCCTGTGGTTTGTGCAGCCCAAGGACCCCCATTTGGGACACAACTCCCGTGAAAGCCATCCACGATCGTCTACTACAGCCACGGCCTGCAAGACGACAACCGGAAAACATCACATGACGTGGACTGTATCACATCTTGTGCTCCCCGCACGGATTGCTATCCACACATGGGAGAATTGCATCCGTCCTGGAACAGCACCAGGCAATGCAAAGCCTGGAAGCCAAAACATTGCGTTGTCCGGGCTGGTTTGAAGCGCCATCGTGCTGCACACCTAAACCGCCTAAGCCCTCTCTCGGCTCCCAAGCTGCCATCACCCAGGCCGCGTGGGAAAGCGAGAACTGCCGCTGCTAGCAAGGCTGCACTTCGGGCACGGGCCACCATGGCTTCTCAAACCGTAGCAGGAAAAGCAAAAAAATCCGCATACGGCGAACCATTTCTTGGCTTTGTTGGAAAGGCCTTCAAATTACCACTTGCGGGGCTTCATGCCGTTTGCCTCGCCCATTCTGCAGGATGTGCGGTCCTCGTGGTATTGTTGCAAGCCAGAGCCGACAGCTTCGACTACTTGGCGACTTAAGTCTCAATCCAGCGGGTCTGATTCCATGCAAACTGCATCAGGGAGTCGCTTGCGGCAGAATCGATGCAAGTCAACAAACAGGATATGCCACACCAGACCAGAAGCTTCGCAGATTTGCAAACATCGCCCACTGACCTACCAACTACCAAATTCCTCTAGCTCACAGATCTTGGGAGCTCGAAAGGCTCGAAGAGGATCTGCACTTAGCCTTGCATGCGGTGCGCTGTGCGGGAACAAGTTTGCATCTCAACTTTGCGAGACCAAGCCGAGGCACCAAAGTCGCTCCCATCAGCTTCTCCACCGAGTCACTTTGCCAACCGTTCACGAACATCGTCACTGCTTTGGCCTCAAATAGGACAAGACAATCCACGTTTCGGCTGTTCTGCTGGTTGCCGATCTCGCAATCCCATGAACCGATGTCAGGTGCTCCCTAATGGTTGCTCCAAAACCAAGGTTGCTACGCATTACTCACCCCATCTGACCCCGCAAATTTTGTTTTGTTGTGTCATGTCATACTCTATCATGTAATATCATACTACAGCTTGCTATATCTATTGTATTATGTTGTATAAGCTTTATTTACTATATGTTGTTATATTGGATATTCGATTATATCATATCTTTTTGTCTACTTTATTGTACTATGATTCACTGTACTATATGATGCTATATCGAGTTACATCATTTGTGTTATGCTTGACTGTCTCGTTACATGTATTAAGAGTAGGACGATGATTTTTACCGCTACCCCTATGTACTATATTGATTTTTTTAAAGCTCGTTTTTGTAATAACACATACAGTATAGTATGGTAAAGTAGAGTATAGTAAGTAAAGCATAGGAAAATGTTGTACAGTATAGTATGGTATAGTATGGTATATTGCTGTGTAGTATAGTATAGTAAAGCATAGTATCGTTTAGGACAGAGTAGCATAGCATGATGACGCAATATATTACTACCATACCATATAGCGCGATACAAGTAGCATGACATTAGCATTTGTCTGTATGTGTATACGTGCTTTCTGTGCTCCAAACAGTGTGATAACACCATTTGTTTCTTGCATTCTGTGTAAAGAGGATTGATTGCCATCTCCCGTGCGGCACGCGCAGACAAGTGGATCCCGAGCCGTATGTCGTTAAAGCAAATGCTGCAAATCTGGTCTTACACAGGATGCTCCCGGCGCGCGTCTCCCGCGGTGGTGCGGTGCATACTCTTGGCTGTCGTCTTATTATTCGTGGAGGATTCGTGCGAGGTGCGTGGTTCGCGGCCAGGGTTCATGCATATATCTTGCGCTCTCGAAAATCTTAAATCGCAGCAGCACTTGGCGGAAACGATTCGGGAGATCCCTCTCCTTGGCTCCTGCTCTTTCCGACCGAAAGACCTGCCTTCCTCAGCGCAAATCTAGGATCTGCGGCGCCGCTGTGCTGCGAACAGGAGCATGTATTTACGGTCTTGGCGCTTTTCTACAGCCTACTGGCCCTCCACGGCTAGCTACAGAGCTTGTACTGGGCGCGTGGGGTCAAGTTTGAGGTGCCTCCTCGACAGAAGCATCCGAGCTCGATAGGGAGGAATTTGTGGAGCTTCGTAGTGGCGCAACCTGTACTCAGAGACTCAGCTGGGTGTTCATTCCGCAATCGCATCTGAAGGGTTAAGCCTCGCATCTTCGGTGCCCAAACAGAGCCATCCAGGTGCCTGAGAAAATGGCAGGACGTACTAGGACTACTAGGTGCCACGTTCCCTTGCCGATGCAGAGCCTGGGCACACGCCCCTCATGCAACAGCATCTTGATGCCTGGATATTCTCAGTCTCATAGAGAGGGCAGGCCCAATACTGTGCATCTGCCCACGATGCCTCTTCCAACTGCCACAGCCGGGGCATCTTTTAAGCGCCGTGGCAGAGAGGAGCGAGAGAGAGACTCTCATCAGGTAGTCAGATTAGGTGTTCGGCGCAGCCTGCAGGTAACTCCAACGGTATTAGATCAGTGCATGTCGCACGCTGCCCTGGCATTCACGATTGACTTGCTACGCACTCGGCTTCAGCAATGCTGAATTCCCGATCTGTTCCTTTTCTGTGAAAATGCTGCGCCAGCACAATTCGACTTAACAGACTGGACGATTCGCGGAAGTATCCATAAAGCAGCTGGATTTGGCAAGCAAGCGCTTTTTTTGCGACTTCCCTGTTCTCGTGGCCTCGTTGCACTATGACTGGCGGCATCACGTCCGCAAATCAGCCACATTCGTCCATCCTCCGGATCCTCGTCCATCTCGAAGTCGTTCCCTGCATGTAGGAGCTGGCGTATCCTGCAGACCAATCAGAGCTCTCTCGGCAGATCGATCTAGCATCTCGCTGGCTCAGTCCTGTGTGCAGAAGCGCTCGTTCACCATTCCTATTTCAACTCCTGACGGACTGACGGACCGAAGAATGCATGTTAGATAAGACAAGAGAATTGTCCCGCGGTGTTGTCGTCAATGCTCCTCGGGAAGCATCTCTTGCGGCAAGGTGATGGGCAGGTCCTGGCACAACGGGGCCATACTGCCCAGTGATATTCTTCTGGAATGTTTCTCAAAGCACCACTTCAACAATGATGTTCGACATATTTTGACATGACTGCTTCCAGCACAGGGACATCCCATGTAGATCTTGATCTTAAAACAGATCTCAACGAACCACACGCTTTGGAGTTGCGAGGGTTTGGTCATGCCTGCCGTATGGAAAACTTGGATTGGGTGGAGAACTTATGCGGCCATTATTCTTCCTCTCGTGTGGCCAATGCTCTTGGTTGGAGTTGGGGGAAAGTATGAGTAGTGGTGGTGGTGGTGGTGGTGGTGGTGCTGGTGCTGGTGCTGGTGCTGGTGGTGGTGGTGGTGGTGGTGGTGCTGCTGCTGCTGCTGGTGGTGCTGGCGCTGGTGGTGCTGGCGCTGGTGGTGCTGGCGCTGGTGGTGGTGGCGGTGGTGGCGGTGGTGGCGGTGGTGGCGGTGGTGGCGGTGGTGGCGGCGGTGGCGGCGGTGGCGGCGGTGGCGGCGGGGGCGGCGGCGGCGGCGGCGGTGGCGGCGGTGCTGGTGGCGGCGGTGCTGGTGGCGGCGGTGCTGGTG
>CAJNJA010049087.1:0-22948 GCA_905231915.1 Symbiodinium necroappetens | reverse complement strand
GAGAGAGGTGAGAGAGAGAGAGAGAGCGGGAGAGAGAGAGAGAGAGAGAGAGAGAGAGACACACACACTATATTTTCTTGACTGATCTATCTTTTTCATTCTCTGCGTTAGAGTCGCGTCCGACGCTCGCCTAGCACATGAATTCACTTACAAGAAACGCAGGTGAAACGAAAAGGAGGAGTCAGCCCCGAGCGAAATCCAATGATGTATCTAGTTATATGCCCACTTGATTTATGGTTATTGTACCAAAAATGCAAAACAGAAAAAGAAGCCCAAGAACACCCTTGGACCCAAAGCTAAACTCTAGAACCCCAAACCCGGAACCGGAAAGCCCTGGACTCTCCTTGACACTAAACCCTAAAGGCCCTCAACCCTGATCCTCAAACCCCCTTTGACCTTAAACCACAACCTTGGATCCAAAAACTCAAAAAAAAAACACAAATGCTAAACTCCAATCGCCTTAAACCTTGAACCCTAAACTAAACCGGCCCCTGCTCCGAGCCCTCGACAGTCCAATGCCACCTCCCGCTGCCGCGCTGCCGCCTGTCGGTTCAGGAGGCCGCCTCGGTAGCCGCAAAAACTGAAGGCTATGGAGTTTTGTATGGTTACAATCATGATGCTCGCACAAGATGTTCGACGACGGTTTCGTGCTTTTTGGCGGCTGCGGACGTAGAAATAGCCAGGCACTCCCAAAGTCAAAAACTTTTTCTCAAAAAGCAAAGAGAGTGCAGGAGCATACTCACGTAGGTTTCATGGCTTAGGGGGTATAGGTTCAGGGGTCCCGGGACTTTTCGGGGATCGGGGCTCAGCCAGGTTGACGGTTGAGGGTCGAGGGTAGCGGTTGGAGCCACCGGCACAACGACCCCTAAGGCCTGAACCCTAAATCCTCAAGGCCTTGAGCCCTAAAACCTGAAAGCCCTGAACCCCTAAACCCTCAACCTGAACCCTTAAAACAAAGAGGCTTAAGGCCCTACGTCCCTAAAGGCCCTAAAGCGACCTGAGCCTCCCACGAGCTCCCCGAACTTGGCGCTCCTGTCCACAAAAGGCGGGGCTCAGGGTGCTGGGGTTCTTTGCTGTTTACAGAGGCTGGTTTTAGGATTTTGGGTTTTGGTTTTAGGGTTTAGGGTTTTGGGTTTAAGCTCTAGGGTTTTTCCTAAAAGAAGAAAGAAAAAGATCTCAAAAACCTACCGGTCTGGGGATCCAGAGATGTACCTTAAACCCTAAACACCTAAACCTTAACTCTCTGGTTCTTAGTAGGGAATGGGGGAATGGGTCATTGGGACGACTATCATAGGGATCCATTCCCCCATTCCCTACTAAGAACCAGAGAGTTACAGCCTGAACCTGTAACCGGGCGAGGACTTCGAGTTCCTGCCCCGAGGTGGGTGCACGACGCGTGCCCCTTGAACGTGAGTGGTCCAGACAGCTTTACGCCACAAACCCTGAACCCTGTACCCTGAACCCTATATAACCCTAAACCCTGTACCCTAAAGCCTATCCCCCCTAAACCCTAAACTCCTAAACCCTAAGTACCCGAAACCCTGAACCCTAAATAGACCTTCACAGACAGAGCTCTCGTCCAGGAAGTGAACCTCGCATGACATTGTGCCAGTAGGCCTGGTTTTAGAAGCCTAAGCACGATCATTAAGGGCCTTGGCCACCAAACGGGCTTCCCAATACAATAAAGGCAAGGACAGATTCCATCATCCTGCATGACAAGCATAACAGTCCCGGCAAAAAAAATCCTACAACCTCAAGCCGTAAAATCCGTACAAACCCCCAACAGAAACGCTCGCAACCCCTTCTATGAAACCCGGGATCCGGACCCTGAAGCTCTAACCCCCCAAAACCTAAAGGCCCAAGCCCTAAACCCTTGTAAGACCCTCATCATAACCCTTGAAAGCCTCAACCCCCAAAAACCATTTTCGATCAAGCACTGCAAGCCCCATGGCTTTTCTCAGCGCCTTGAACTCCCGCTTCTTCTGCTCCAGCTCTCTTAGCCTCTGCTCCTCAGACGTTCAGGGCTTCGGGCTTAGGGTTTAGGATTTGGGGTTTAGGGCTTTGGGTTTAGGGTTTGGGGTATTGGATTTTCCAAACTTTGAGTTTTAAAGGGCTTTGCTGTGTGCTGTGAGGATTTCGAAAAGACTGTTTACGAGGCTTGACTTTATACTTTAATTCTCTAAAGGTTTACCGGCTCTTGCACGGCTTCATGGCGCCTTTAAGAGCTTTGCAAGGCCTGATGCGGGTTATAAGGCTTTATACTGATTTAAAACGCGTTCGCAGAGTGGCATATTACCTTTTCCTCGCGGCTTCAAAGACGAAGGTGCCGCTGTGCCTCTGCGATTTCCTCTACATGGCAACACAGGGCTTCAGGCTTCAAACCATAATCAAGCTTGCAGTGTCACGTGGTTCATACTCGCTCATACTTCGAAATGAGCTTCGCTCACGACCCCACCACCGTTCAAGGACGGCGGGGCGGCTGCCTTCACTGGCAAGGGGCGCTCCATGGTGTCCCCAGCTCCAAGCTGGCCAAAATTACGAGAGCCCCACGTCCACAGCTCGCCAGAATCTGTCACCACAGCGGTGTGATATGTTCCAGCGGCGACGGCCACGATCTTCTGGCCGTTCACGCTCACCTTGACTGGGGCGTGGCGATCCTTGGTGTCCCCAGTTCCAAGCTGGCTATCACCATTGCCGCCCCAGGTCCACAGCTCGCCAGAGGCCGTGACCGCAGCGGTGTGGCATGTTGCAGTGGCGACGGCCACGATCTTCTGGCCGTTCACGCTCACCTTGACTGGGGCGTGGCGATCCTTGGTGTCCCCAGTTCCAAGCTGGCTATCACCATTGCCGCCCCAGGTCCACAGCTCGCCAGTGTCCGTGATCGCAGCGGTGTGAGCCTCTCCAGCAGCAACGGCCAGAATCTTCTGGCCGTTCACGCTCACCTTCCCTGGAGGATGGCGATAAAAAAGAGTGGCCCGCATTCCAAGCTGCCCAGCGCCATTGGCGCCCCAGGTCCACAATTCGCCTGAGTCCGTGATTGCAGCGGTGTGGCCGTCTCCAGCAGCGACGGTCACGAACTTCTGGTCGTTCACGCATACCTTCACTGGAGCATAGCAATTGTCAGTGTCTCCAACACCAAGCTGGCCAGCATCATCCCTGCCCCAGGTCCACAGCTCGCCAGAGTCGGTGATCGCAGCGGTGTGGTGTGTTCCGGCGGCGACGGCCACGATCTTCTGGCAACCAACTTTAACATGCACAAAGGCATGCTGCCGTTCATTGTCACCAGTGCCCAACTGGCCGTCGTCGTTAAGGCCTGCTGCCCAGATTTGGCCTAAGTTGGAGACAACCACCGTGTGGAAAACCCCTGCCACCAAGGGCACCAGCAAGGCCTCCAGGTCCTGGCCCTTGCAGACGTGTGCAGGTGGACAGGGCAAAGGCTCGGCGCTGCCTTCCGGGCAGTAGTGGCTCGCTGGGCACAGAACCGGCTGACCTTCAGGGGCAGGGAAAAACGACTGCTTGAAGCTTGCTGAGATTCAAGTGGCTCTGGACTAGGTAGCACGATGTGGTATGTCTGGGAGAAGGGACCCAATCCTAAAATGTAGGGTCCTTCTCACAAAGACCCGTACGCAGGGTACCCCATTTCTGAAAAAGCCCTGCCAAGGTTGCTAGTCCCAGCGGCGAGTCTGCTCTGGGCAGTAGTAGCCCTTAGGGCACGATCGGACGTCCTCTGCACTCACCCACAAACTCGAAGCCGCGATCCAAAGCATCCGAAACAGTGCCATGGCAAGGGCAGAGAGCACTGGTTATCAGAAATCACCAGTTGCTTTTTGGGTTGTAGACGGCTGTCGGAGTTTGTCAGGTGCTTTTGTGGGGGGGGATTGTAGAAGGAGTTTCGGCAACGCTTCATGGAAGCCCCCAAAGCCCCTTCATTTGAGCTGTCGTCTAGACTTGCCCATTTTGCAAGTTCCGTGTTCGTCTCAACATGGAGGCTTTGCTCCCCAGGCCTCTAAAAGTCGTCGGGTGGAGGAGTTTTCACCTAGGATGCCTTGGTGTAGGGTAGCCCGGGTAGCCAACTAGGATTCTTCACAAAGCCCTCCCAGTCACTCGACATCGAGAAGTAGGCTCATCTGCATGCGGACAGACAAACTGCGCAATGCGCTCGACAGACGAAAACACGAGCCCAAAACGCCAAAACGCCAAGCCCTCAAACCTGGATCCTGAACCCTGAAAACTCAACCCTGAATCCTTCACCACGCAGCGCAACACGCAGCAGCGGAAGAGCGCTAATGTATGGCAAACGGCAAAGTCCGCGGAAACCCGCCGTTCGTTTCTGAGCTCGACTGCCGCGACCTGCTCAGTCAGAGTTTAGGAGTTCAACAGCTGCGTCAAGAAACCTTGGGAGAAGATCATGAATCGGAGCAAGGATGCTTGGGCCCGACGACCATATGAACCCTAAACCCTAAACCCTAAACTGGGTGGTTTGAGCCCATACGGGTCAAGGTGGTTCAAGCCGTACAGCGGACCTGAACCCTCCGATCCACCCAGCAGTGGACGCAACAGCAACCGAACCTCTTAACCCTGAAACCTTGACGAAGACCCCGAACCTGGAGCCCAGGGCTCGGAGAACCCAGTCGCTGAAGCTTCCCCCTTTTGAGGTCCGTACTCCGAAGCCCAACTCCCCAAAACCCTCATCTTCAGCGTCTACGAAGCCTGAACTCAAACTTTGACCGGCTTCTGGCGAAAGCCTGCCAGGAGCGAAAAACGATGGAGCCGAGGCCGCGAACGGTTCCTCCGAATTTCTGAGTTTGGATGTGGGCCTTGGGGTTGAGGGGTTTCGGTTTAGGGGAGCTTAGGGATTTGGACCTAAGGTTCTCGGGCTTTAGGCCGCGTATGGGCTCTTGTCGGGCTCTGTGGGCCACTAAGGCTACAGGCTACAGGCTTAGGGCCAAGGCTAGCAACCAGGATTTTGGGTTTGGGCTGAGGGTCTGGGGGTTTGGGGTTGGATGTAGGGTTTAGTGCTTCGGGGTTTTGGGTAGGGTCAAGCAAGGTTCATGATAGGATGTAGGATGTTGATTTTCGGCATAGGGCTGAGGATTACCAATGCAGGATGGGATGGGAAGGCTAAGGATGTTCATGGATTGTCGTTTCGGGGCAGCATGCACCCCCAAAACCTGAAACCTGGTGTTGCCGCCTCAAGGCTTGTGTAGGCATTCGGGGTCGCTTGGAGAAATTTGGGCTCGGGACTTCGGGTTCAGGGTTTATGGCTTTCGGGGCTTAGGGGTTCAGGGGTCTAGGGCATGCTCCGAGGTTTAAGGCCTTTTGCACCTCTCCTTTGATCTTACAGATGTGAAGGCGAGCTCAGCTTAGAGGAATGATTGACGCGGCCTTCGACAAAGTGCAGGACGAACTTGTTAGACTTCAGCAGGGCCACATCGCGCCTTGCACCTTAGGCGTCGGCCTCTTAGGTTGTGGGGCTACCAGCTGCGAGGGTTGGGATGCCTTGTAAAGGGCTGTTCAGCATAGTTCTTCAATGGGAATCCCTTGACGAAGGTATCTCAAGCGATCTGTCAAATTGTTGGTCGGGGAGTCGGGGACCTCCAGAGTGGACAACCCATACATGCGATCAGGCGTATAAATCCCTCCTAAGGTAACCCTAACACAAGACCCTTATCTTGAAAGGACACCTGGGTTCGGGCCATAGACTGTCCATCCAGGTCCAGAAAGTAAGGGACCCCGGCTTGGACCCTGAACAATAGCATCTTCCTAGTGATGGCAGGAGGAACCTTAAATTTCGATTCTAGGATCCTCAAACCGTGAACCTTGAACACTAAAATTAAGGAGCCCTTATTCTATTCGACCCCAAAGTGTAAGAAATCCCCACTGGCCGGGGAGGAAGGGATAGGAAACTTGAGCGCTGCGGGGAAAAAAGCACATAAGGCAAGTAAGAAGAACAATTGCCAGCTTTCAGGCTGACTATGAAAGGGCAGAAAAAGCTCAAGCGTCACCGAAGCTATATTTCTATCCTGCCTTGCATTGATACATGGGCTAATGTACTGCATCATAACTGAATCAGGGTCCAACTTTTGAAGGCTACAGAAAGGGAGCTGGCTTTCCGAAACTTCCTTTAACCTTCGCACGGACACGGACGCGATGGGCACTTGAATGAAAAGAAACCCTCATACAGGTCGAACTTGTAAAATAGGACCCTGAAAAATTGGCTCGAGTTTACCGTGTGTTTTATGCTGCGTACATATATATATATATTTATATTTATATTTATTTATTCATTTATTTAATTTTATTTATATTTATTTACTTATTTCTTTATTTGTTTATTCATGTATGTATTTGTTTATGTATTTATTTATGTATTTACTTATTTACATCTATATTTATGTTTATATTTACATTTATATTTATATTTATATTTATGTTTATGTTTATATTTATATTTATGTTTAAACATACACAGACATACATGTGCATACACGTATACATACACCTACACCTGCACCTACAACTACCAATACACCTCCTACACATGCACATACACATACACATACAAACACATGTACACACATATGTACGCACGCAAGCACACACACGAACGTACGTACATACATGTATGCATATATGCAAACATACATCATACATATACGTATGTGTATATATAAAAGTATATTTACAGATATTTACATATACAGGAGCCCGATGGAATAATATCTAGCGATAACATGCTTTACAGGTAAATCGAGTGCTCAATGGACGGCATGGTATCCCAGGGCTATGAGCTGCACGCTATCGGCTTAGTACCTCAGGCGCACACGAACATTGAAATACTCGGAGATTCCAAAACCCCTGTATTCAGGAAATGCCTCAAATCATAATCAGCAACCGTTTTCGAAGTATGCATAGGTTTTGGAATCTCTCCGTAGGGTGCCAATCTAGCCTTCTTCTCGATAGCATCTGGAGCTACATCTAAACATGGACACCCGAAATCTCAAACCCGAACCCCAAACCCCTCAGCCCCCAATCGATTCAGGTGCATACAAAGTAATCTAGGGGCATTGAGAATCAACATTGGGGTTTCGGGGGTTAGAGTATAGTTGAGCATAGCATAGTATCTATAGTCTCGTCTAGCTACAAGATGGAACGCCAGGGAAAGATGTTGGTAATCATTCATCTGAGTTTATTGGACGGCACGAACACAGCCGAGCTGCTGTTGTTGCCTTCTCGCAACATCACATATCAAACAGATGACTCATCTGGCCTCCTGTATACTGACACCTGTAAGCCTGAAAGAACATGTCAGATGACAGATCATAAAGACTGCTATAAGAGTGAAAGAGTGAAAGCCTACTGTCAAAGACAGATGGGCTGAACAGGTACCTGTGAGAGGACACCTGAGAGCTGGACGAAGCACAGCACCACCGTCGCACAGATATCCGACAAACGATATGTCTGGGACGTCAAAACCCCCCCCTCGGACAGAGCCAGAGAGTACCTGGAAGCCCGTCACACACCGGAGGTGATCAGGGCTGGGTGGGAGGGAGAAAGAAAGAGGAAGGCATCCTGCAGGGGGCACTTGAGCCTAGGGCTGCAGGATGCCAGCATCAGACAATGTTCATGATTCAAACAGGCCCTTCCCAACCAACCTACAGTTTGAATGCCAACTAACCGACAACGTATCGATCCTAACAATTCCCCTTGTAGTAGAAGGGGTGCGCCCGTACCATAGAAGTAACCCTTAACATGAACCCTTCATCCCAGAGAGTACTTGGACAAGCTGCTGAGCTTGGCTTGAGCCGCCGCAAGCTTTTTGCGGGCCTGGGATACAAAGACGATACGGCTTTTTGGGTGGTTCAGGGTTGAGGGGTCTTGGGTGTTAGGCTGTAAGAGCTCAGGCCTAACATTGCAACCCGGCACCATGTAGCTCTCAAAAGGCGGTGCATGCCGGGTGCGAACCTGCTCTTGGCCCTCCTTATTTACGGACCCCCTTTAGGGACCTCTTATCCCAAAAAGCGAAGCCCTAAACAAGAGAATCGCTCTTGGACTTCGGATGCAGAGTTCGGAGGATGCCAGTCCGGACCGTGACAGGGTGGCCCTCAAGCCCCCAAAACCCTCCAAAACCTGCCCATCGTGCGTGGACTCTGTGGCTGAAGGCTACAAATTTTACAGTCAAACCCTAGGAAAAGCCCTATGGGGTTTAGGCTTTATGGTTTAGGGTTGGCGTAGCCACCGGGAATTCGATTATCTTGAATGTCTTGAAACTCCCGGCTAGCAATTGTTGTGCTGAACGGTCGGGTCGACCTAAACGCTAAGACTCAGCCCTCAGAACTTCCTCAACCCTCTACCCAAAGCTCCTGAACCTCGCAGGAGCATTGGCGAAGGGATCTCGCATGCATGGGAGAATACACTTAGCATACTTTCTCCTGAGCTCCCCGCAGCCATTGCTTCCTCTTGGCACCGCGTCTGAGCCAGGTGGAGGAGCTCATAGGTTAGAGGCTCGGGCTTAGAAGGCTGCCCATCGCTATTCAGAACTCTTTGGGAACTATCTAGCACACCCGGGCTTCATATGAACATTAGACCGCCAAGAAAAGAACATAACCAGTAACATGTTTTGAAACTCTGGCAGCGCAGCGGCTTTCAGAGAAGTAGTGCTAGTTAACTAGTGCATGACATCCAGCTGAACTCCTGGGCCCAGGCTTGGGAGGTCTGCGAAGGATTTAGCTCAAGAGCTGAACGGTAGGTTCGTTCTGCGATGCACATCATTTGGTCTTCAGGCCAAGGGTTCGTCGCAATGGCTATAGCATAGGGGCCTTGATCATTGGAGTAGGGTGGTGAGGAGTGTGCGGTCTCAGCACAAGTATTTGGGGAATAGACTTGCCGCATTTTCAAAACGCTATACGTACCCTCAACCCTAGACCGCAGGGCTTAGCATTGCAGGGCCTGGCTGATGGATTCAGGCTTTGGTTCGCGGATGGGGGCGCATCAAGGTGGAGGCCAGAAAGGGCCGAACCAGCGACCAGGTTTAGGATGAAGAGTTTATCCCGTGAGCTGCCACAGCTCAAGTGCGGAGCGTGAAAGCTGGAATTCAATTCAGACTCTACCAAAAAAACTGAACCCTGCACCACTCAAACACCAAACCTCTGCACAAGAAAACCCCTAAACCCCAAACAAAACCCTGAACCCCCGAAGCCTATTACCCTAAACCTCAAGATACCCCAAATCCTAGAATCTCTGACTTCGCAGCTGCTTGATTGAGGCTTCCGCGAGCTTCCCGGTCTTTGCAGCATTGTCCTGAAATCCAGCGGCGTCTCTTTGTGTTCTACTTTGCACTTCGATGGTCAAGGACTGAGGCGCTCTTCCCTTTTTTGTTTTGGGGTTAGGTTTAGCATGTGTGGTGTTCTATCTTGGGGTAGGTGCTCCTACACAAAAAGAGCCCCCCAGCCATCTCAAACCTCAAAGCCCCAAAGCTCCGAAAGGTCCCAAAAGAGCCTTCAGATCGCACAGAGGCCCTGCCTTGCCCCACTCTCGTAGCCGATCTCCAAAAGTCCGCCTGGGCTTGGGTCAAGGATCATCGGCTCTGGGTTCCATGTGGCCTTTAGGGCTTAGGACCTAGGCGATTTTACAGGCTTGAGGCTGATGTCCTTTTGGTTTTCAGGGCCTGAGGGCTTGAAGTTGCGGGTGGTACTCGGGCCCAACGGTCAAGAACTGTTTGGGAACTCAGCATTTAGGCCATGGCGTGTTGTCTTTGGAGCTTCCGTGGCTTCGACCCGCTGGACACACGATGATGCGGTCTGGCATCCCCTCCATTTCTCTGTCAGCTAGGCCATGAAGAGAATGAGTTTGTATTTTGATGGCAGATACTTGGCAGATACTGCACTCCCGGCGTGGTGCTTGGCAAATCTGGTCTGGCAACAACAAGTCTCCTCGCCCTGGGCCGGAGCCTTATCACAACTTTCTGCGGTATCCCTGCTCCATGAACCCATAGCTTCCACAGCCCTGCGCGCTAGAGAGCTACAAATACACCGGATGGCCATACTGCATGCAGAAGCCCCGTGCGTGCCAAGAAAGAGGGTTTGGCAACGGCAGTCGAGCTTCGGACTTGGGCGGGATGAAGGCAGGGCTTGCGCTTCGCCGGGGTTTCGGGGTCTGGTGCGTGAGGTTGAGGGGTGTTTGTGTGCAGGCGGTGCAGGATTGCAGAAGCTAGGTATCCAACGGCTGGCAGAGAACCTCGCTGCACTTTTCACCGACCAGAGTTTGCAGAAGGTCTGTCATCCAGCTCGTACCTCACATCTTGCCTCTGTCCTCCAACAAAGTCTCAACCTCCGCAACGTTCGAGGTGAAGGCGCAAACCGGCGAACCCCTACAGCACCAGCCACGGTTTAGGCTTTACAGATTATGGTTTTGACACTTCACGTTACTGCCCTGGACCATCGAACCCAGACCAGCACCTCCGTCCTACTTGGGCCCAGCACACTGAAAGCAAATCCATGTCAGGCAGGGCACAGCTCTGCGCCGGCCTGCGTGGCGGCCATCCTGGTAACAAGGGCTCAGCGGCCATTTTTGTCGGTTATTCAGGGTTTAAGCTTTAGGATGTCGGTCCTGATGCCGGCCATGTTTGATTCTGACTTTGGGCTTCGAGGCGTTTTAGGTTGTGGTCGGAGTTTATAATGAGGCCGCCCTAGCTTAATTTGTGCCAGGCCAATTTCAGTGGCCTGGCCCTTCTGTTTGCAGGTATTGGGTTTTGCACCCCTGGAACCCGAAACCGACCCAAAGCCCTAAATCCTACAAGTGTGCTAGAGTTTTGGGGCTTGGGGTTTCAGCAGACGATTAGGGTTTGGGGGGGTATGTATGTATGTATGTATGTATGTATGTATGTATGTATATCCCGACCCCTGCGCGCGCCATCGGCTAGCCGTGACTAGCGTTCTGCCACCCCTCAGACCAAACAAGTGCGACGTAGGGTTTCTAGCATCAGCATCCCCAGAAGGAAAAGACCTGGCTGGCTCCCTACTGGTATGCTGATGGGGCCAAACATCTCGTGGATTTAGAACGGTACACCGGTACACCTGAAGTTTAGGTTTAGGATTGGTGCTGGGTGTGCAAAACTTCATCTCCGAAACCTATGAGTCTGAAACCGCATAGCCTGTAGACAACGTGCGTGATGCCGAAGGAGACCGCGTCTACCAGCGCCTCTTCGACAGTTGCAGCCTCGGCAAAAACCGCACAAGCCGAGGTTCAGGGCTGTGTTGACCAAAGGATGAAAAATGAGAGCCTATAGATGATGAGAACAAGGATTCCGTGTACATTTTCGTACAAGCAGAATGAGGTAGTCCAAGAATCAGCATTCCGAACTATTCAGAGCCCTATTGTACTAGGGTTGAGGGTTCGAGGTTTATAGGGTTTAGGTTCCTGGTACAGGTTGTAACTCATAGGGATCGCAGGGTTCAAGGTCAGGCAAAGTTTGGGATGTAAGGCTTGGGTGATAAGATTTTCCTAAACCCTCAACCCTAAAGCCTAAACCTGTAAACCCGTTCTTGGACAGCAGGATTTTTGTGCTTGGGTGCAAGTTGATGCCAGACACCCAGAAGCTCACAAGGCCCGGAAAAAGACATATACACCCCCAGACTTTATAGCCACAGGCAACAACCCAGTCGTCTTGAGGGTGGGCAAGAAGGTGTTGGATATCTGTAGGCATCTAGATGCTCATTTTGGTCCGTACACAAGTATTCTCATGCCCTGCAAGGGCACCAGTAGGTTTCTCTGGCTCCAGGAGATTTTGCGGCGTTTAGGGGGTGAGGCTGCAGGGCCATAGAATGGCGCTTGGGACCTCACGACTCCGACGGCTGAGCTCGAATTATCTACATCCCATGGGTCAACCTTAGCATCCTGTACACTGGCCTGCCTGAGCGGCTTAACATACATGGCTTTCAATCGGGGTATACGTTTGATTGATAGAGAAAACACATAATTGAAGATCCTACAGACAGACTAGTGACTCGACCCGAAAATCTAAATCCTGAAATCCTGAACCCGATGGTTACAACCCTAGGACCCCAATTTCCGAAACCCCAGAACCGAAACACCAAATAGAACCTACACAGAACCCAGCCCTTGCAAAACCCTTATACCCTACACCCCAAACCCCAAGCCCTAAAGTACAGAACCCTTCTAGAAACGTTACACGTGAAGCCTTTGCGAAATCCCTCAGCTCGAGAAAATCCTCTAACCTAGGCTCCGAGCATCACCGGCTTCCAGGCCGGATCTGACCTACACGTCGGTCCCAGGGTTGAGGGTTTAGGCGTCTTAACGCCGGGTTTTGTCACAACAACTCTTCTGAATTCTATAGTTTAATCTTGCAGTTCATGAAGCTTGCACGGGGCGTTTACAGGTCCCACATGGATTTGCAGAGGGTCTCAGATGTAGGGGTTTGCAGAGAGCTTGCAACAGGCTTCAACAAAGTTCTGGGTTTATGCATGGTTTTTGAAGGACGACATCAGGCTTAGGGCTTAGGGGATAGGGTTCACAGCGTGGGTTGAAGGTGTAGATATAGGATGGTTTAAAGGTTTCAGGGATGAGGGATCGTCTCTGAAGGCTCAGGGATCCTGTTTCGAGCTGATGACACGCAAGCCAACAGAGAGACACAGAGAGGGCGAGAAAGGACGAGACACGCAAAGAGTGTGGTGGCCGGGGAAACCGACACCTCAGCAGCATCCAATCCAACTTGGTAGCTTCACTGCAATGCCAGGACAACCCAAGCGTGTTAGATCTACCAATGTCTCCCCCCAACCCGCCGCAAACCCGTGAAAGGGGCATGGAAGTAGTGGTCTCACTTTTCGACGTCTTGTTGGCCGAGGATGACGTGCTGCTATTTGTCGAACTTCTTGCCATTGTCTTGACTGTGGAATGGGTTCTCCACGTTCGAAGGCTCTGTAGCACCTATGGGAAGGTTGCCGGTTCCTATGGGAAGGTTGTCGGTTCGGGCCTGAGCCGGAGGAACCTGAACCTGTGGAAGCTGAGGTCGCTGAAGACATCTTGCACAGTGTCACTGGCACAAGTGGGGCTGATTTCCTCGATGACATCGTCCACAGCGGAACTGCAGCTTGAGATGGCATGGAAGGCTGTTTCGACAGAAGTTCCCCAAAAATGTCGTTCGCTGCAGCCGGCAGGCGAACCCAAGGCATGGGAGAACTGACCGTCACTGACGTTTTCACAGAACAGCTGCGCACAGCCGAGAGTCATTTAGACTATCGAAGACGTGCCTCTGGGTAAATCGGGCTTGCAGCTAAAGATCCTATAAGGTGCCTCCCATCCTAAACCCTGAACGCGAAGCTCCGACCCTCCTCTGACTTTAAACCCCTAAACCCTAAACCCAGGAACACCCGAAACCCAAATCCTAGCCATCGCCTTCTCAGAGCAAGCCACCAGTTGCTGGAGTTGGACAAAGAACTCCTGAAACCTCGGTTCAGGGGTTCACTGGGGTTAGGGTTCAGGGTTTAAGCGCCTCGGCTTGCCTGGGTCATAGATAAGGATTAAGGTAACTAAACCGAGACTTACTGGCGACCCCAACTGAGGTGCTCATGACCTTACTGACTAACTTTCGGAGGGCCGTTGTTCACGGGCTTTTGCATCCAGATACTGCGTCGGCCGTAGCAATTGGCGTGATCTTTGGGCGGGGTGCTTTTAGTATAGCCATGTATAAAGACATGGGGATGCTGTGACTCATCGTCTTGACCCCCAAGGTAGGGACCCTTGTTCTTGGTTCATGCAACCCACTGAGGGCTCCACCGGCCGTCACCATCCTGCAGCGGAGCTGCTGGCAGAGGCTTCTGGTGTCGAATGCTTTCGGCTGAGGGTTCCTGATTCCTGGGTTTCGCGTTAGGTCAGGCTTAGGGTTTTGGCTTTTGGTGGTCTTTGGAGCTTCAAGGCTTTAGGGCGAAGTAGCTTTGGGCTTGGAGGCTGTCTCAGGAACCTCGCAGGGCTCGAAGCTCCGGCGTTTCTAGGTACGGCAGTTGCGCTCGGCACCATGCCCAGATAGCAAGCTACAGGGGAAAACCCCCGCACTCATCCTCCTGGTAGTCCGGTTCAAGTTTTGGTCTTTACTGTCCTTGTCACCGTCGATTTAGGAAGCCCAGTCCTAAGTTCTTTGCCGGTCAAGCCCGAGAATCCCCAAGACCGTAAATTGAAAGCTGTACCCGAAACCCCAAACCACAAAACCGACAAGAAACTACAACCCTAATCCCGCAAACCTAGACCCAAATTCTATGCCTCCCTCTGCGCTGCCTGCGGGATCTTGGCCAGCAGCGCGCTAATCTGATCCTCCTGCCGCGGAACCAGGGCTCTGCATAACCCGTAAAGGCTGGGGGCTAAGGGGTTTAAGGTTTCCGGACCTCTGATTCGAGCTTAGGATTTGGGGCTTCGGGGGTCAGTGACAGGGTTGGGATTTTTCTGGTATTTTGGAGATTTGCTGGGGCGCTGGTGCTTCGTAGACTGGCTTTTTCGGAGCGCCGCGGTGGTAAAATATAAACGCCTACTTGTAACTATACTAATCCATACTCATACTCTGCTTCAAGGTGCTTATGATTATACTACAATCTACCCCAAACCATACTAGCACTATTCTTTAGGTTCTTATTATTATTGCCAGAATATACCCAAACAAACCCTGTTCTGCTTGTTCTGGCCGCTGCATTCGGTCTCCTCATCCATGGCCATCAGCTCCCACTGCTCCTCTGCCGACCTGCTTGCGACCAGGTCTCCATGAGAGAAACGACCCCCGGCTTTTACGGTAGAGTGTAGACTTAGGGTTTAGGGTTGCCGGGATAGGCTTGAAGCTTCGTCCTTTTTCCGAACTACGTCTCTCTTCTCTCTCTCTCTCTCTCGCTCTCCCTCTCTCTCTCTCGCTCCTTCGCTCGTTCCGTCCCTCTCTCTGTCCCTCTCGCTCTCTCTCTCTAGGGCTTCTCTGGTCCTCTGTTTCTCTCTACTCCTTCTCGCATGTTGCTCTCTCCTCCTCCGGTGCCAGGGCCCCCACGTCTGGACCCCGAAGCCGGACAGCAGTCGTGCCTGGTGGAAGCAACTCCCATCAACTCCCTGCGGGGTCCGGGTTTTTTTATTTGGGGTTTGGGCCTAAACCCTCTACTCCCTCAGACCCCCAAACCCTCTAACCACCTGATAACTTATTCAGCGGTTCGGGGTCTCCTGCACCCTGAGCCGTTGAGCCTCCACCCTTTGAGCCTGAACTCCCCAGGCGAATCTCGCGCTGAACAAAAAAAAGACCGAAGGCAAAAGCCATAAACCGACAGCAAAGAGCCTGGCCAGATGATGTAGGCCCAAGAAAAGGGCTTAGGATTTAGGGGTTACGGCTTGGTTTTAGGCTGCAGGGTACGCTTAGGGTTTAGGGGCTTGTGGAGTCTCTTCTGCCCCTGCAAACCCGAACCCTGAAGCCCTTTGCACATCCCAGACCCCGAGGTGGCTCCTTGGTCGACTTCCAAAAAGAAGTCGTAGAATGGGGAAGAGGAAGAAGAGCCCGGGGAAACGGAGAAAAACCCAAGGGGCTAGATCGAAGCGGCTAGATCGAAGCTCTCCTGGTGCGCATTCCGAGCTGTTGCCTTATCCTACAAGCCACCAACAATCGGTAGCCCCAAACCCGGCAACCCTGACCGTTATTGTCAACAAAAACTTATACGGTAGTATACTCGGACAACCTCATTCAAACTATGAAGCCCCCAGTTTGTGGGCCTACACCGGATCTTGAGCTCCGCACTGCGGCTGCGATGACATGGCGCTTGTCGCTGCAGCTGGAGAGCGAGGAAGAAACCAACTGCAGAGTCGGCAGCACGAGCTTTGGGATCTCCGGCCAAAGAGCCCTAAAAAACACAAACCCTAAACTTAGGGCCTTAGGGTTCAGAGTTTATGTAGAGGTTTGTGGACCTGGTCGGTGGGACTGAAGCCCAAACCCCCCGGCATGCTGAGATTGGATCCAGCTTTCGGACGTTGCTTGGGGTCTTAGTTCCAGGGGGCTCCTTAATGTAGTACCCAAGTCAGGACTACATGGAACATCGGGAGCAGGGGCGTGGCACCGTCGCGATCTTCGTCGGCATATAGCAGGAGGTTTATACGCGGCTTTGTAGAATGCAGACCGTTGACTCATCCACACTCTTTCCTCAAGATCCTTAACATGAGGATCCCGATTCTTTTCCTTAAGCCCGCCATGCAAGCCCTACAAGTCCTAAGCCCGATGTCTAAACCCTCAAATGAAATAGACTCATCGGTTCCATAGAAGATGTCTAGAGCTGCGAAAGTAGAAGAGATGCCCGCAATCCCAAACCGCTGCGTCCACAGCCCTCAAAGCCCCCAATTGCTGAAACAGCGAACCCAAAGATCCGAACAGTTTCGAACCTCTGAACCTTTGCACCCGAAACTCTCTAAGCGGTTCAGGGCTTTAGGGTTGGGGACTTGGGGTCTTGTTTCGATGCTGAGGGCTTTAAGAAATAGCACTACCACAAACCGCCTGCAAGTGACGAGTGTCGAAGAAGTAGCCTGGAGCAGGATTTCGCATACACAGGCATCGGTGCCCTGACATGCTTCGGGTCGCGGGCAAAGCTTTTCTGGGCCTTTCGGGTTTAGGGTTTAGGATCTAAGGCCTCATGCAGGGTTTAGGGCCTTTAGGATCCTTTAGGATTTAGGAGTTTATGGTCTACGGCCTTAGGGTTGGGCTTTCACGGCGGGACGACGTTGTCCAAAGGTTTGTCCAAGGGCTTGGGCTTGAGATTCGTGGGTGCGACACACACACACACACATCCACACCCACACCTGCGCGCCACATTTGTCCACGAATGCGGCATGATAGCAGAAGTTTGCAAAACGATCAAGGCCCTGTATTGCACACGACGGCAGCAGAGCAGGACATTTCGAACTTTGCAGGTCTTGGCTTTCCGCTGGGGAGAGTGGCTCGTTTTCGGGGTCTGTCTTTTCAGGAGTTTTAGGCACATAGCATTGAGAGCTAAGCCTTTGTTGCCAGCTCTCTCTCTCTCTCTCTCTCTCTCTAACTCTGCTTGCACATCTTCGATTGAGGACCCCACCGGCCATATACTCCCTCATCAGCTGCAGGCGCTCCTGTGCTTAGGAAGACAGACGGGGTCGTTGTACCAGTCTGAACCATACGGCCATGCGAAAAGTCATCTTCGGTCGCGTCTAGATTCTGGCTTTGATCACTGCCAGGTACAAAGCCAGGGCTCAGGGTTGAAGATGCAGGTTTCGGGAGTTTGGAGGGATCTCTAAGCTCTAAATCAAGTCCTCCCAAGGCACTTCCTCTTCCTCGGCGTCAGCCATGGCTTCTTACCGGGCCGACAGAATTCGAATGCAGGGATACGTTGGGGCCCAGGGAGCCCACTGGAAGACCACAACAAGGGCTGGGCTTAGGGTAGGGTTTAGGGTCGGGTTTAGGGTTTAGGGTTTAGGGTTTAGGGAGAGCCAGGGTTTCAGGGTTTGAGGTGGAGTGCTTGGGCTATCGCTAGGGGAGCCGCTGTCTGCTACTTTTGTCAGTCCGATGTGGTAAGAAGGCATCGTTTCCAGGATCCGCTGATGCCCTGTGATATACGCTATGTGTTGGGCCATGTCTTCTTCCTGCTTGAGATGCCCTCCTCATCCTCCATGAGCAGTGCGGCTGACGCTTAAAGCTGATGGGCGGCTCGGACCGGGAAACCCGAAAGTCTTGCCCGCAGCCCCTCAGACCCAAAACCGCAAACTTCAACCCTGCAGGTCTTGCAATTGCAATCTCTCGGGCTCGGGATGTAGGGGCCCAAAAAATGAAAATATATAAGGTTTTGGGATGCTTCGTAGTATGACTATCTACTGACAATAACGGGATGCTGTTAAACTTACTACTTCTTCAAGCCCATACAGTATATGTGTATATGAATATATACTCGGACATAGGTCGCTCAAGCATCCTGCCATCATTGCTGCCATCAAGTTAAACTAGAAACCGCTTGAAATTATGTCCCTATATTCCTAACCCTAAGCCCTACATTGATCCCTGAAGCATTATGCACTGAAGCCCAATGAGCCTATCTAAAGTCAAAGCTTTGCATCCTTGAGAGCCTCCCTCACCCATCCGCAAGAGGGAAGTTCGGGCTTAGAGTTCAGGGTTTAGGGTTCAGGTTCAACGGTTCAAGTAGAGAGTCCTGCATCCTAGATTCCTAGAGCTTTGAATCCGAACCGAGCGCACAAGCGGGCTGGTTTGCGGTTTCGGGGATAGGGGTTTATGGCTTCGGCAACCCCAAACCCTAAACCCTCCAAACCCTAAACCCTCCAAGCCCTAAACCCTTAGTCCCCGAAACCCCTAAGCTGCTCCAGCCCACCGGACTGAGGACGCCTTTTGATTGCAGCGGTCGCGCTCGCTGCGCACAGGAGGCCATGGGCTTTTTTAAAGGTTGGGGACCATCCTCCCGAACCCCAAGTCGGCCTGCCTGAACCGACCTCAGAGATATGTGCGTGTTGTAGGGTTTTAGGGTTTAGGGTTTTAGGGTTTAGGCTTTAGGCTTTAGGGTCCCTAAACCCTAAACCCGAAGCCCTGAACATGTGTGCGCGTGTGTGTGTGTGTGTGTGTGTGTGTGTGTGTGTGTGTGTGTGTGGGTGTGTGTGGGTGGGTGGGGGGGGGGAGGGGTTTGGGAGCTTAGCCTGGGCACGAGCTCAAGGACACACCGGTAAGAGCCCGTGCTCAGGCGGCAGGGATGACGTGGAGAAGAGGATCCTCCAGGGCTCAGGGCGTGACGTAAGGGCTTAGGATTTCGAAGTAGTTTGTAAGAAGACAGGGATCTCAAGTTTTGGGGCTCAAAGGGCTTGTTGCGTTGCTTCGCGACTGAAAGATTGGCGTAGGGTTACTTTACCCGGCATGGGTCTTGATAATTAGAGTAGAGTTTTGGTGTCTACTGTAAAACACGATGACTATAATAGGGAGTGTGCTGCAAAGATACTACCGATTATTCAGGCTTCTATGTTCTGTGAAGGCACAGAGTAGACTTCATGTGATGAGCCGCACACTAGTTCCTGCCCGATACCCTAAACCCTCAGAGGTAAACCCTGCAACCAAACCCAAAACCCTAAGTCCTAAACCGGATCAGAAAATCTAGCTACCTGTCAAAAGCTTTGGAGCAGCATGTCCATATCCGCGATGCGGTACACAAGGTCACAGGACATGCAAAGTCTCTAACGACCCCATTGCGATTCCGTGATTAGGATTTTGTGCTGAAGTTCCACACCTAGGATTCTACGACATTTCGGTGGCCTTCAAACCAAAAAGGCCTCCCTTATGGTAAACCTCCACTCCCGAAGCCAGAAACCCTGCAACGCTGAACCCTATGAATCCGGCCACAGCCCGCGGCCTCAATGTTGCCGATACCGTAGCTGCCAAGGGTCTTCCTCAAAACGCATGTGGCGTTGGTTTGGGGTTTGGCTTGGGATGTGTATGAACGGCAAAGTGTCGACTCGTGGATTCAGCTTAGGGGTTGAAGCTTCTGGTTCTTCGGCCACTCCGCCTAAGTCATCACTCCTGCAACACTAAACTCACCCTTATCCCTTAAATCCTGAACCCTGAGCTAAAATCCCGGACCCCCAAACCCTACACCCTACAAATCTCTATAAGGCTCGGTGACACAGAGCTGCACAAAGTCCAACAAGTATCACGCCTAGGGCCAAACCTGCATGGCCAAGAAGGTTGAATTCAAAACCCTCATGCCAACCCTGACCCTCGACTTCCCACCAACTACCCACTCTTATGCCCCAAAAACCCTCTGTGTGCCGCAGATACCCACTGTTAAGGACCATAACAGCTCTCTTATGGTTAGACCTTAGAGCTTCAGACCTTAGAGCTGAAATCCCCAACAAAGAACTTTAGGTTTAGGGCTAGGATTTTGGTTCCGTTTAGGACTTAGGCACTCTGTTTTTGAGGCGAAGCCCTTTGGGTCTACGTTTCCAGGCAGGGTGCTTCGTGTGCCTGAGGGGGCCGATACGATCAGATTTGGCTATCGCCGTTGGGGCCGATCGGCTTTTGGGGCTTGTGGAGGGTCCTGGGGCTTGACCTCATTAGGGTGCAAGGTCTGGCTTTTAGACTGGCACTGCCAGGATGCAAGTTTTCGTGGAAAGAGTTCACCGTCTGCGCTTCAACGAAATGGATTTCGTCCTTGAAGTTCCGTAGAGCCGTCATGCCAAAGTATGGCGTACTCTTCTTCGCTACACTGCACCACAAATCCTACAAATCCTCGGCCCCTACACACAAATCCCCTCAACCTGACACTTCGGGCTCGTTTCTTCTAGCCGCTGTGAGATCATCATAGATCATGTCATGGCTCGTGCTTTCTGCTGCAGGCTTCCCTCAATTTCTCCGAGCACTTGGGCTAGCCTGAGTTCTGGCAGCAGAAGGGTTCGCGGCGTAGCTAGAGTCCAAGGTCACGCAGGTTGATGTAAGCTGTATGCTTTGGCTTATGTAGAATGTAGAAGCCAGACAGCTGGAATATCATTATCCTCATGCGGCTGAAGTATAGAATAGAGAGTCCCAGCACTGATACTGCTAAACCCTCAGATCGCTGAAGCTAAGAACGCGAAAACCACAAACCCCTAATTCCTGACACCCGAAATACCCCTCAAACCCAAACTCCGAAACCTTAAAGCCATGACCCCTGCAGAGCCCTACATCCTAAATACAAAAACCTGTCACCTAACTCCGTGAGCTCCAGGGATCTAGACCCTACACCCTAAACCCTGAAATCGTAACCTGAAGCCCCTGAAACCGGAGGAGCCCCTGGCCCGTCTGATAGGTTGTAGATCCAGGAGTTTTCGGGTTTGGAGTTGACGGCTTAGTTTTGAGGTTAGTGGTTCCGGGCTTAAGGGTTAGAGTTCGGCCTTCATCGGCATTTACATAGGTCTACAGGGCTTGGAAGGACGTCAAGAACCGGAAATCTTAACGCAGTCACAAACCCTCATGGTAAACTAGAACCATGTGCAACACTCCGAAGACTCTTAATGCCGTGAGCCCAGAGAGCACTGCCCTTCGTTGGCTTCCGCATCCCCGGATCTCAGAGCTCCGATTCGGAGGCCGAAAACCGAGGCGGGATGTTCCGAGAGCTTAGGGATTTAGGGTTTAGAGTTTAGGGGTTTTAGGATCAGGGTTTCAGGTTCGGATTTAGGACATATATAATATAGCGCGCACAGGTTTTATAGAGCATGGCTTGTGGGGCTCATAGGGCTGATAGGGCTTGTGGGGTTTTAAAGGGCTTACACCTGAATGGTAGGTCTAGCATTCCCAGAACAGGGGTCCTCAGCAGGAGCTTAGGACAGCTCTTAGGATCGATAGTCGTGTACGTTTTGTGTTCTGAAGGCTTTACGGTGCTTTATGAAAGTTTTATGTTTGTCGCAAAGGCTTAGGAGCTTCTCGTGAAGGTTGCCATATATTGAGTAAAGGCTAGGGCTTAGGTTTAGGGTCTAAGGTTCAAGGTTGGGGAAGTGGGACCTCCACCTCCAATGTTTCTGAACGCCAGGACGAGCCTCTTGATCTAGACCCAAAATATCAATATCTCCATAACAGCACTCTTGGGGGGCCGTAACTTTATGAACCAATCCCCAATCAACCCCCTAAAACCCCAAACTCTTTCAGCACGAACTATTTGTCTTCAATCGCCCCAACGACCTGCTTCCACCAGGGATAATAAGGAAATCAGACCGAAGCCACATGTATCTTTTGAGATTACAAGTACTTTGGCACCGTGACATTTTGGGTTTAACGGGGATGCTATAACATGTACCAGTGCGTCCCACTTCCCGGAGCTTCCAGACCGAAAACTTCATGTACCGGGAGAACATGTGGGCTCAAACGGTTGAAGCTTCATATTTTCGGTCCCAAGATTTAAAGTGTTGCGCAGACTGTAACGTTTACGCCCCAATCGATTGGAACTCCATGCAAACAGCATGCGGCCCCTGCTTCTGTCGGGCACATCACGCACTTCTCTGGCTCGATTCGGATTTAGGGTTTTGGGTTGAAGTCCTGGGTCTCCGAATTTAAGGTTTATTGATCTCGGTTTGGACATGGAACATCGCATGGGCCTCACTCCCAACACCTACTGCTTCTGAAGGAGGGGCCGACCTTGGAACCCGAAACCAAACCGTGTGCCCGACACACATCCAAACTTTCTATACCAAAGCAACAACTTGAGCAAAAATCCAGAATCAAGATGCCAAACAGCGCGATGTGATGACCTAGCTTGAAAAAACTGATGGAAGGTACGAACCCACTCGTTTTCCCGTTGATGCACTGGCACCTGTCACGTTCGCATTCGCGGAAAACGCGCAAGGTTGCAAACGGAGTGTCCGACGAGGTTGGAATGCAAACGAAATGCACAAAACAAAGCTATACGACCTTTAAAGTTTGGGGTTAGAGTTAGAGGCATAAGGTGTAGGATCGAGCAGCTACCGTCATTCGGGTTCATTTCAATTCTTCATACGCAATCGTTGCACGCAACCTCGCGAGGAACACCTTCGTGTGCCCAGAAACCCTGATAACACCCCCTAGCACAAAACTTGTGCAAAAAACTTGAAACCAATAGAATCCGTGGGTCCTAAATCCTACAATAAACCCCCCGAATCCTAAGCCCTCAAGCCTGGAAACCTGCCAAACAAGGTGGGGGATACAGGCATGCTTTTCATCTCAAGGCCACATTTTGGCGAGCGCAATCACCTCCGTGAGTGCGGAACCTCCACGATTTACAATCTACTTTAGGGTTCCAAGGCCCCCCCCCCCCCCGATTTTCCGACCAGCGAAGTGGAGGTTGTAGTGCATGGCGCCAAGCACTGTCCACCTCTGCCTCCCCCAAGCCTGAAGCACGGGTCCATGGACCCTGCTGTATTATGAACTATACGAATCCCCACCGGGCCACGCAAGCAGGGGCGC
>CAJNJA010049076.1:0-25912 GCA_905231915.1 Symbiodinium necroappetens | reverse complement strand
CTGGACGACAGGGAGGGTGTCGCACCTAGACGCCCAGTGAGCCGCGTATAGCGGTCGGAGCTGGCGCAGCGCAGGCCAAGCCCACCGAACCGTTGCGGGAGTTGGGCTGCCCGTACTGTGGAGGGGGTCAGGGGGGCGTCAAGCTCCAGCAAGCTGGCAAGGCATGGCCGCGTCGTGGTCTGTTGCGGAAGTGGCTGTCAGGTGTGGGGGCAGTATGCGCAGCAGGTAGTTAGCTCGGGGGGCTGTGCAGGATTGGAGCAGCAGCCATGCGGCCTGCAGGTCATCAAGGTGAGGGATGCGCTGCAAGAGGCGGTCATGCTCAGCGCGCTTGCTCTGGAGGTGATGGGCAACAAAAGCGTCGTGGCCGAGAGCAGATCCCAGCACGGTGAGACCTTGACGTTCGGGTGGGAGGGACCAGTCTCCGACCCAGACCGGCTCGTGAGCGTCACCTCCGAGGTCGGCGACAGCAGGCGGCTCTTCCCCGGCAGCATTCCAGATGCGAGTCTTGCCTTTGTGGAGACGGATTCGTGCTCGGTCCCACAGAGCGGTGCTGAGGGCATCGTACAGGGCACGAGTCCTTTCAGGCAAGGCGACGATGTAGACGTCATCGCGGAAGGCGAAGACAGCCTCACCATCACGAAGCTGCCGCTGCAAGTCGCAGATCGCGTCATGCTGCGCCAAGGCGTAAAAGGCGGGCATCAGGGGGTCGCCTTGTTCGCCGCCCTCGCCCTGGCTCACCTCATGCGGGCACCCGTCGTCATCGCACCCCGTGTAGACGCTCGGAGAAGAGTAGACCTGCCGAGCGAAGGGAAGGAGCGGGTGGAGCTCGCGTCGGGCATCAACTGAGAGGATGGTGGCGCGCGGGCATGCTTCGGTGGCAGCGCGGCGTAACCGGCTGACGGCCTCTGTTCCAGTGCGGGTGCTGAGGCCATATACTGGTGCGGCATGCACGCCTCCTGGAACTGCGGTGCGAAGTGCCTTGCGAGCACGCGACCAACAAGTCGCCGGAAGGCATCACCGACAACGAGGGCTCGGACCCTTCCATTGGGCTTTCGGAGAGCGACCAGGCGGCCGACCCGAAGACCCTCGAGCACTGCAGGGGAGAGTTCCGCACGGGCAAGCCGAAGGGCGGCGCCGTGCAGCAACTGGGCATCCTCCTCATTGTCGAGGAGAATGCGGAGATGCTCGTTGGTGGCGCCGGAGGGTCCAGCAGCAGAGCCGCGCGGGGCAGCACGCAAACCGTCAAGGAAAGCCGGCAAGGGTAGAGGGCAGTGCTCCTCGGGCACGTACCGGAGTGCGGCCTCTGGCAGAGGTGCATAGGGGGCGGGTGGTCGCCTTTCAGGGTCGCGAAGCTCGGCGAGGGTGTCGGGCGTGCCGGGTGCGAGGGGCTCAGCAGTGAGGGCACGGGCCGCGGCGGAGAGCTCACCGAGGTGGACGAGAGACGTTGCGCGTCTGGCCCGCGCAGCGTCGCCGGTTGTGTCACCGTGTCGCGCGTTCGGCGCCTGGTGCGGCCGCGACGGCGGCTTCATGCAACAGCGCACCCCAACTGCCGGCGTTGAAGCAGGCGCAGCGTCGGTCGAGCTCTTCGGGCGGCACCCGGGTTTCGCCAGGCGCGCGGAAAAGCAGCATACGAGGCGCCAGGCAGAACAGCTTCCATCCGCGCGCTTCGTCGCCATCACGTGCAGGGTGCACAGCAAGTCGCAGTGCGGCGCGGAGGGCCGACTGCAGCGTAAGGACGCGCTGCCGGCAGGTGGACTGGAGGTCTATCGCATCAAGAGCGGCCAGGCCGAGCCGCATGCCGGCTTCAGCTGCAGCGTTGACCTGCTGGCGTCGTGTGCCGGTCGGGCTGGAATGCGCTTGCTGCGGCCTCACCTCGGGACGGGCTTCGGGCGTGGTAGCAACAGGGGGTTCGGGTACTGCAGCGGCGGCGGGGTGGGGCCCACGCCCTCGCCCGCGGCGGCCACGCCCAGGGCCACCCCACGGGCATCCCGTATTGAAGCCGTATTGTAACATGCTTGGCCGCATCCCTGTGTCGATGTTCGCAAGCTTGGGCTCAAACCCAGTTCCCATCGAGGGTATTGCTTCTTTCGGATGGAAACAGATCCCAAAGTTCTTGTGGATCGCGCCGCTGGAGCCATTCTCGGGGTTTTCATCGGGGATGCCTTGGGCGTTGCCCGGCCCAAATCTTCTGCAGAGGGCATACCCCAAGCAAACAAGAACCTTCCTTTGGTAACACCTCCCGACACCTAGTAATGCACACGTTCACCAAACCCCCCAAAAGATGGTGGAGATATCCATTTATTTGCAACTGGAAAGCCGAGCTTGACGATCGGCCTAGAGGGTTTTGTTCTTCCGGGCGGGGTGTGTTACACACCGGTGCAAGGAAGACAAATCCGAGCAAAAGGTAACGCACTGCTACTTGAAGGCGAGAAGCTATCGCAGCCCCGAACTTCCAGTTGTCCGCAAGGGATGATGATAATAATACTGGGGTCCTACTACATCGGTCATTTTTTGAGGGGACCACCTTGTAGCATTTTGCAATGCATCTAGACTCGAAAGTTTAAGTCGGAGTGCTTCTGTACTTGCAGCCGTCGGCGTTATTGGTTGCAGGCTGTCCCGAGACCCCACATTGCGATATCTCTCTTACAAACATCATGTAATTACTCACCAAAAAGTAAGGAACTTCATGGCATTGTGGGAAATGGGTCCTGAGTCAGCCGAGGTTGGTGTACATTGGCAATACGACCTGGATAAGCTAGAGAAGGAGCTTGTGTCCCACGATTCGACCATCCAGGGCTTAAGACTCCACGAAAATCTCGATGCATGAGTCCTTGGGGCTTTCACCATAAAGCACAATCCGGAGACAGCCTCAGGGGTTCCTTATACGTCGATAATTCAAGTAATGCGTACTGCGTGCACACGAGGTCGCAGATGAAGTCCGGATTAAATTTATGAGGTTAAGTTACGCTTCGTTTTGTTCCATAGCTAAAGGGGATCCCCAAATCAGCAAACCTCCGCGCAAAATATGTTGTCATGAGATAATGCAAGGATGGCGGTTTTGCATTGAGACATTTTGCAACCGTAAATGCACACACAGAACCAGGACATCTGACAACCTGGACGGGGATCTTCTGCGGGACGATACCAAGGGTTTCTTTTTCGGGATCGCCCTCGCTTGGATTGTCCGAGTGTGAGCACCGAAACTTGTTTTTGCGAAATAGGAGGCA
This sequence comes from Symbiodinium necroappetens, assembly GCA_905231915.1. Lineage (NCBI taxonomy): Eukaryota > Dinophyceae > Suessiales > Symbiodiniaceae > Symbiodinium > Symbiodinium necroappetens. The sequence continues at coordinate 22,685 of CAJNJA010049076.1, read as the reverse complement.
AACACGAAGCTGACACCATCAACTTGAGCCTAAACCGCTGGGAACCCTTTAAATTCTTGAATCTTAAAGTACTCTTACACCCTAAACCCCAATCCCGGACGCTGTGAGCCGTGCCTGCTTTGCGAGTGTGTGAGTCGAAGCCCTTACATCCTCACATCCCTAATTTCTACATTCAATTCTAGTTGGACTCAGCACTGCTCCTTGCAGGACCGGGGCTTTGTAACCGGCTACCTGGACCCTTTGCCCGGCTCTTTCCATTCAGGCCGGACCTGCGACTCTTTTTGCCAATTGCGACGATTCCTTTCCTGTCAATAATTGAAAACCTGCATTCGACGTATTGAGTATTCGGAATATGTAATTGTACAATGTATAACAATCAGACAGGTAGTATTGGAGTTCAGGATGTAGGGCAGCCTAATCTTTGCAGGGCAGCACGCCGCCTCAAAAATTGAAGTCCTTCAGCCCTAAATACCCCCTGCGCAACTTTCGTTGACAACCCTTGGCAATCAAGGAAAGCAGCTTGAATCAAGCCGGCCACTTCTGTTTAAGGGTTTAGGGAATTTGGATGAGCCTGCGTGCTCAGGGACCCGCGACGCACCGGGCAAAGGGCAATTGAAAGCAGGGCAGCTTGAACAGCAAGGTGAGGTGTCCTGGCTGAAGACCCTGACCCACGGGGTTGTTTTTGTATTGCTTCGGCCTTACAGGAAGATCTTCGGCAGCTTTGCTTTGGAGGGCCCAATAAAAGCCGAACCTCTCGCGTCTGTGATCTTGCTAGAAATTCTACATAGCACAGCCTCTGCACAATCGTGGCGACTCGGCGGAATAGCTTCAAACAAGCCATGCAAACGGCCAACCATGTCACAGGTAACAAAGCTGCTGCTGCAGAGCCTTGCCAGTACCGTGGTCGTTCAGGAACATTTTCTTGAAGCCCATCGACATTGGCACCCTTTCTTTGGAGGGATCCTCAAATCTTTTTCAGACAAGTTGCTTTCTGGATCAAGAGCAATCAAGCCCAGGGTCTGTTTGCTTGCTCCTCTGCGCGAACCGCGGCAGTTGTTGGCACGCTTCCTCAGAAACGCCCTTGGTCCGAGGTAAGGGCTGCCTGGATCAAGCGGATTTCCACGATCGTTTTGAGAAAGAGATCCTGCGTGAGGACACGATGGACGGGACGCGCCAGGGTGGCAAGTACGGCTGGACGGCCGCTTTGCTGCTCATGGGGTAGGACGGGGACTCCAAGGACAGCATTGAAGCTATCTTCCCAACAGTAATTTGCAGAAGGTGGAGCATAGCAACAAGAGCCCTTTCTGCTGCTCCTTTATGAGGAGTGTGATTTTGCTATAGCCACCCCACCCCCTCTCAACCCAACCACCACCACCACCGCCACCGCTGCCACGCAAACCGCCACCACCACCCCCCCCGCCCCCCACGCCCACCACGCACCGCCACCGCCACCGCCACCGCCACCCCCGCCACCCCCACCCCCACCACCACCACCGCCGCCGCCGGCGCCCACCACCACCACCACCACCACCACCACCAGAGCACATGGCTGCAGGCAACACTGTCAGCATTAACATGTTGGTTGGGGTTCAATCAACGCGCACTGAAGCTAACAGAATGAATCAGAATGGGAAGTTCAGGACAAGACGATCTGCGATTTCTACAAAGCGCGCGTCGTGCACAACAAGCCATGGGTGGAATGCGTGCTTCCGCGCAGTGATACACCGGATACCATCGTTCGGGGAGCTCTCATTGCCTCGTCTTACTTCCTCAGCCCACGCGCTGCTTGCTAGAACTTATCATGGCGAGCACGTATGAGCTTTCCGGTCGCGCCTGACACCAGCATTTCGTTGCCACGTGGTCCACGGCAATCAAGGCTATGTGCTGCCAAGTCCAGGCGCACTCCAAGGCTTTCACTGGCGACAGTAGCGTGCAGGCACACTCAGTGGCCTTTGCCGTCCTGCTAGCTGGGATCATTCAGGGCTTGCCCCTGGACAAAGGGCTCTCGTGGAAACTTTCCTTGCAAGCAAATACACCTCTTCTTGGCTACGGCTACTTGTTCAACAGTCCAAATGTGTGGTACCTTCGGGTTTTCCTTCGGCCACGGCACCAAGGAGAATGTACACACAAGCTGGTGACCCATTGCCCTTTTCATCCGTCCACAGCGACAAAGACCATGACGAGGACTACGGCGACTACACAGAACCTGATCCTCGGCCAGGCCGTTATACCCTAAACTTCCCTAAACGCTGAACCCTATTGTTCAGAACTTGTGGTTCCTTGGGGAGCCCCCGAGATTTTTGAGGGCCACTCATGATCACTACAGCCTTGAGGCAGAACGGCCCTAGACCCGGGCGCTCGGTTATTTTGGGCGAATGAGGTGCATTTCTCGTTGCCGGCTATACAACCCACTATGTTTGTCTTGTTGTTTCTTTCATCTGTTTAGTGTTCGTTTTTCCGTGTTTTGAAGCCTGGAAGGGGTGTCAAGGTAGCTGTCCTTCGTAAGGGTCTATATGAAACAACCAAGGGTATCTGCGCTTTCTCAGATGCTGGAAGCTCAGAAGACTGAACTGCCCCACGCCCTTAGTGTAAGCCTTGCATCCTGAAGCCCATGGTCTTGCATGCTTGTTTTCTCCTGTTTTTGACTTCATCACGTAGCCAATGACATTTTGAGGAATATGTGTGTCAGAGATAAAATGCATGTTTTCCTTCCGTTGGGGGACAAGCAAGGACTCCCTGCTTTGGTACGGGATGCTCGCCGAGGGCGTCCAGAATTGTGCCCAAGGCATCTCGCCAGACCGTAACCCCGTGACTCTACCCTAACCCAACCCAAACAACCGAAACCTGGAAGCCAAAGTGGAAGCTTACATGCACATGCCAAGCGAGCCCCTGACAAAATGAGGGTCAGGCCCCTAATATTCAATATCCCCAATATCCCCACTACAGTATAAAGCAATCTTTATTCAGGGGGGAGGGTTAGTAAGAGGCTCACAGGCGAAAGTCAAGCTAAAGGCATCGAGCCTCCCCACCGCGGCGTGGAGCTCTACGGCAAGTTTTGTGTAACTTGGAAGTGCGTTTGGAGTTCTGGGTTTGGGGGTCTAGGGTTTGGGGTTCTGCCGTTTAGGGTTGATAGGATTGAATTAGGGTTCAGGGTTTAGAGTTTAGGTTGCTGTTCCAGGGGCTCTTCATGTAGGGGCATTCAGAATTAGGGGCTTTCCTTGTTGCTACGGGCAGCCTTGAACTTCTGCAGTTTTTTTGGGAGGGAAAGGTTCAAGCAAGCCTACGTGAACCTGAAAGCTTAACTCTCTGAGCCCAAGCCCCTATCATCCCTAAATCCTAATTCCGAACCGTACCTAGACTCCCCAAAAGTAGGTAAAATAATAGCCCAACACTTACAAAAGAGGCTATTCTTCTACACACTTTTGGGGTCCAGGTAGTCCTTGTCGAATCCGAAAGCTCTTGGCATCCCGAGGCCTTCTATGGCGTTCTGGGGTCGGCTTATTACTGCGCCGCGCGTTACCCGGACGACTTCGAGAAGGCCGTCCTCTGTAGCCTGAACGGCGGAGGCCTGTTTCGGGCTGCAAAGGTTGAGGTGCAGGGCTTAGGGCTTCGGGTTTTAGGGGTTTAGCGTCTAAGGCTTCGGGTGTAAGGTTTTGGGATTAAGATCTAGCACTGAGGGTTTTAGGATTTTAGGGTCTAGGGCTTGGGCGTCCTCACCAACTACTATTCCCACTGCTGCTGCTGCTGCTGCTGCTGCTGCTGCTGGTACCTCCATTGGAGACACACCCCACCCCTTGTTGCTCACATTTGACATTGGGGTGGGAGGGGCACGTTTAGCTTTAGGGGGAGATTCTTGCGAAAATTGCGCCTTTTTCAAGCTTGCGGAACTCAACGTTTCCCAGGACAGAACACCATGCGCACCAGCCTCGTTGGTGCTTTCCTGGGGGCCCACGTTGGCCTCAAAGGCATTCCCCAGAAGCTTATCGACGGACTTGACGACCCTAGATCATTTTGGAAGATGCGTTCTGTCTCCCGTTGTTGTTTCTTATGATGGACCGTATAGTGAAAGAAGCGTGATGTGTATGGTTAGCGGAGCAGCCCAGGACCACGACAACATTGTCGCTTTAGCCATGCAGGTGGCACAACACGCGATAGATCGTTCATCTCCCTCGGACGCATGGAAGTGGCCAAGCGACGAGAACCTCCCTGCAATCGGTGTCAAGAAGCAATCTGACTGAAAGTGTTCCGCCAAAGGCCATCCTTGTCCAAGACTGTTCAGGCGTTCCTGCGCGAGAAAAGCGGTCGAAATGTCCGGTTGCGAGTGGACAGCTGCGAGAATGCATTGCAGTTTTCTACCTGGATCCTCCATGTACCTGCAATAAGCCCCCTAAGCCCTAAACCCTGCCAGCCGAGATCCAACAGGGTCCTCGCATACTGGGTTCTCTAGAAGTCTACCACCTTCGGGCATGGGAGTTTAGTTCTGGGAGTTCAGGATCTCCCAACATCAGGGAAGACCTAGCATTCTGGGTTCTATAAGGGTCTATCACAAATAGGGCATTTGGGGTTTATACAAGTTTATACGAGGACCTCATTCGTTGCTTTTGGTGCCAACATCAGGGAAGACGACGGCACCCCTAAGAGGGCAGGCATCATGCCGGAGCCATTGTCAGCCGCATGCGGCTGCGAATTTTGCCGTCCAATGATAGGATCATACGTTTTCAAATCCCCGCTTCCTCCCACATGCGGCAATCCGATGATTCATTTCAAAGGTGTTCAACATCTTGGTACCTTGACCGAAGCCTCTGCAAGTCGCGATGGGAAGTAGATAGCAACCCCTAAGCAGAGACATCGAGTGATAAGGAAAGGGGGACGAGAAAGGGCGGCAAAGAAAAAAACGACCCCGAGCGAGAGATGAGATCGCAGACAGATAGGTACTGGCCTTGTCAAGTTCAACTTTGCACAGGCTTGAAAAATAAGTTCGACACATTGAGGCATTGTCTCCTGAGGGATAACATATGTGACCTCATGATCGCTTTCGGCTGCGAGAGCTGAAACATGGCTTCCAAAACTGCTTAGGCAGTTTTAGTGGGGGCATGTGCTCCTTCGTGGGCGGCTGTTGTTGCCGTTGCCATGTAGCGCTTGGATGCTGGAGCCGGCAACGTGGCACGGCAATGCTGTGCCGAAGAGCAAATGCGGCACTCGTTCAAACAGCCAGTGCCTCAAAAGGTTGACATACCTTCGAGACTCCGTACACGCATGCCTCAATGTACGGGTGCGAATGCTCCGAATGCTCAAGATGCTTCGTGCCCAGGTTTGAGCAGCCTTGGCCGTGGTTCCTGCGAACCTAGACCTCCCAGGTTGAGCCTTCTCATACGTCGCGATGCTGGGCTTGAGGATCCACCAAGGCGGGTTTTTCTTGCGTATGCTGCCATACGGTTGATGATATAAATCCTGCATTACCCATAATAAGGAATATACCGTATATACCATAATTTCCATAGTTTGGCCTTAAGGTAATGCAGGATTTCTATCATCAACAGTACTTAGGCCTTGTTGTCATGTCCCCAGCCTTGGTGGCAAGGTGGCCTTCTGTGATGTTCACGTTTGCACGTCAGCAGGACGTCGGAAGGCATGGATCACATTTTGCAAACGATGGAGGCGCGACCGGCGGTGTGTCTGTATGTCAAGTGAACTACATGCCGTTTCATGTTATAGACAATCCCAAAGGGTCCAAAGTACCTTTGTAGTAGAATGTAGGGTTTCTAAAATAGGAATTACTATTATGATTTGGGAAAGTATCCCCCATAACAGTACCTAGGACCCTTTGGGAATTGAGCGGCAGAAGATTTACAGGTTGCATGGCGACAAGTGAACACTGCTCGTGGCAGCACTGTCAAGCTTCCACCTCAGGCTGCCTTTGTCACGTCAAGTCTAATGATGCTAGTGTGTTTGTGCTGACGAAACAGGTTGCGCGCAATCCATGATATGTATGTGTATATGTAATATATACATATATATATATGTGTGAATATGCTTTATATGTACATAGATATACGTGTGTGTGTGTTACATGTCTTGGACGTCGCGTGCGTTTCCTGTCGTATGCCTCGGCCTCAGTATAGGTAACAAGACTGTGTGCGTTTGCACGTGACACTGTAGATGCGAGGGGTACGCGTGTTTGTCTGTCCGCCTGCCTGTCTGCAAATACCCACACATGGAGATAATTCCTGTGTATATATATATATATAGTGTGTGTGTGTGTTTGTGTATGTAAGTTGAAACCATAATTATGTGAATGGTCATGTGCACATGCCTAGTCTGCGTGTGTGTGTGTGTGTGTGCGTGTATTAAGCATGAATACATACATGCAGGACTCTACCAGCAAACAACAAAGTTCAACGCGGAAAAGGCGGATGAAAACAAAGTTAAGTTAACCACCTCGGACGAATAACCGAGGTTGGCCAACCCAGAGCACAATTTGCTGGTGAGCTTGGAATGCGCGAGGGACGCCTGCAGACATAAGTGCTGTAGGTCAAGGTTGGTAATATGCAAACGGCAGCAAATCGGGATCAAAGACGTTTGTAATTTGCAGGACTTCATGCTGGGCCTTCTTACAGAGCCGGACCCTGGACGGCAACGCCTGGCAGAGATTTTTGGAGGCCATGTCTTCAGGACAGCAAGCCGCTCTGATCGAAATCATGCATTCATAACTCAAATCTGCAGGTGATTGCAGCAGAATTGCGCGAGTCAGGGCAATTCTGGATGGTGCGACTCTTTCTCATAGCTTCTTGGCAACCCATTGTAGGTGGACGCACATGTCGGAGCATAAGCCCAGGCCGACTCAGAGAGGTTCAGATTAACTTACGACGTGTCCGTGAGCCTGCGTTGATGCCGAAATTTGCCCCCCGCCCTCTGGACACCTGTCCCAAGTTTGTTCCGTTCTTCGACCAGGAAATTGCACCGACGATCGCATCTCATCTTGCATGAGCGCCGCGAAAACGGTAGAAGCTGTGCTGAAGAAGGACGCATCCGGCAGACTATCATGCATGCATAGGTATGCTGCAATCATTACACCACGGGTGACTTCACATTCTTGCACCATTGACTGCATTGGAAACAAGAGCAACTAGAGCACGATATAGCGGGAGATGCTGAAAGCACTTTCGCCGCCTGGATTGGCCCTGCTTGAGCTGAGCAGGACTGTGGTGTTGGTCGGCGGTTGTCGGAGGACCAGAGATGGGATTTTCAGGGGGTCATTGTATAATGGATATCCAGGAATTCGCCGACCGCGCGCAGGAAGTTTACTTACTTAAGATTGAATCCCATCCCAGTTTATGCCCCCGAATGAAGCAGCCGGGAGGGGCAGTTTGTCAACGCACGTTAGCTTCCTTCCTTCCAGCGGTGGTTCCTGCACGTGGTTTCATGCAACTAAGCACTCTTTGTGGTTCCTCGCAGCCGGTTCGGGAACTCTGAGATTAGGTAATAATCGTAATTGGGTTCATCCGACTTGTCACCGTATCCCTACACCATATCCCCTAAACCACTACCCTGCGGTGCGACTTTGTCAGATGCGCGGGTGGGTAAAACGCCTTGGCCTGAAGCCTAAGCTCTCTACCCATAGGCCCCTAAGTAGTTCCTTTTTATGGTTCATATACTTAGAATCCAAAAAGGTAATCCCAAAAAGGAGCTACTTAGGGGCCTAGGGGCCTGTAGTTCCTTTTTGGGATGGCCTTATAGGATTCCAAATATGAACCATAAAAAGGAGCTACTTAGGGGCCTATGGGCAAACTCTAAAGATGCACCAGGCCCAGCAGAAAGAGCTGACACGACTGCGTGAGCGACAGAGTCGGCTGCTGGCTGCAACAAGCGCTGACGGTCCAGAACGCCGTACCCTAAGGGTCCAAGTAGTCCTTATCTATGGTTTGGGTACCCATAAAGGCCCCAAAGTCCTTAAATTATGAGTACTTGGACCCTTAGGGGTAGATAACAGGGAGTCTTCCGCACATGTTAGGTATATATAATTCCAATCGTAATAGTTCGAATTTTGTTGATGTTAGAACCCGAATGTCAATTGACAGCAACAGCGAGCATCATGTCGATATGAGGTAGCATGAAGCCGTAAAAGATCGTCAAACCGTGTTCTCGATCTGCGCTTCCCAGAGATCCCAGTACCCTCTGAAAGTATATACATTCAGTCAAAGCAGTAAGACCTCTAAGGTGCCTTCTAAATCTAGGCGTATCAGGCTCTCGCTGGGTACCAGCTACAGTACATTCGTTTTCCGATATGTGCAGTGAGAAGTTGTTGGCCTTGAGCTGAGGGTGTTTTGGAAGCTATCCCTGTGCTGACGTGAGAGGTTCCAAGCCAGACATCTGCGTGGCGAGTTTTCGCCATTGAGCAAGAATGGAAGCCCATCGCAGTCCAGGCCAAGACCTGTATTGTTGCGCTTCGTAAGCCATCCATGACTGGTAGATGCCATGGTGTAATGATAGAGTTTCTCAAGCACTGCAATGCCACAGTCTTTCTGGTGATCTTCCAGCGCCAAGCCTGAGTAAAGTGTATGTGCTCGAACAGACTTCTCAATGGCCACGCTCTTTCTGCGATCGGGCACAAAGTGCATGCGAAAGCTCCTCCATGATTCAGGTCGTCGTGGTTCGGATTTGAAGCAGAAACAACCGGATCAGCAGGCACGATTTCATGGTGACGTGTTGTGTGGAGTGCGAAAGCTGATGCCGATAGTCTGTCTGAAGCAAATCACATGCAGACGATGCACTACCTCCAAGACCGCGCGCCGGTTCTGCACCCTCACTGCGCAGTGCCTTGCCAGTCTAGCTTGCCTCAGAAGTTCCTTTGCCTTTGCGCTTTCTGGATGAGCGTCCGTGTAATTTTTAAAGGGGAATAAGGACCTTTTTGAAATAGTTCTCCGGGCTAGCACGCACTATTCTTCCCGGTCCTTCGTGCATCTGTAACATCCAGGGGCACCGTTTACAAGTTGACAACCACTCGTGGCTGAATTGATGGAGCTTTCCGGCAAGCGCTGTTATCCTCAGGCCAGCTTGGATGAAAATGTCGCATCGTTGAGAAAGTCCTAGATTCCGGTGTTTGAATAGATACAAGACGTGTGCGGAGTTCATCTTTTGCGCCTGTGGATCCGAACAGAAAGGGCGACATCTTCCTCAATTGCGATTGAACCCTAAACCCAAATCATTTGGCTCAAGCACCAATTCGGTTTGCCACCAGCACGCATCCTCGCAATTCTTGCCGGTCGATCACGTCAGCACCCGATGGCGTGGGTCCTGAAGAACAAGTTCACTTTCATCGAGGTAGAGGAGCGCACGCCTTCGCCGACCCGCCCGAGAAGCGTCCCACCGAGATTGAAGGTCGCAGTCGAGAGCACCCAGGACAGGTACCTCGCAGAGGTGTTGGGGCACGCAGCAAATTTGCAACCTTTGCCCGCAGTTCCAGCTACGACGCAACCTTCTCCACCCCCCGCTGCCGAAGTGACCGAGACAACAGTTCCAGAACCGATGGCTGCTGAACGTATTCCCGGCAGCCTAGGTCATCCAGAATTTTGCCGCAGGCCTTGCGTGCTCTTCGCACGTGGGAACTGTCAAGCTGGTTGGGATTGTCTCTACTGCCATCATGCAGAGCATCACGGCACGTTTCGCCCGACCAAGCGTCTTCGGGAGAAATTGCATCGATTGACCGTTCCAAGCAAGTTGCTCCTTTTGCGCAACTGCTTAGAGGTCAAGGCGGCCACAATGCCGCACGAGCTTCCTTCTATTCAAGCTCTGCGCGATGTGATTGAAGACGCGTGGGCCATTGCAGACCAGCAGGCAGCCGCGGATGTGCGCTCCCTCCAGACACAGCTGTCCGCTCTGCCTACAAGTGTCTTGCTCGGCAACCAAGTGATTGGTGACCTCAGCCCCCAGCTGCATCGCTCTATCCAGGACCAGTTCAATATTCTAAAGTTGACCACTCCGGCGCCTTGACTAGTTGCCGTGGTAACCAACATCAACGAGAAAGATACTTACTTCATCTTTCAGTGTTGGTGGATATTCCTAGCGGCGTAGCGCTGCATCTCATGGCAGCTCACCAGACCGCCATAAACCCGCAGCCTCCAGCCTGAAACGCCAGCACTTTGGCCTTGAACCCGAAAGGCATGGAAGCATCGACGAGTTTAGGGCCTAGGGTTTTTGGGGATGACGGTGAGCGCCGAATCCATCTTTCAAGGGGTTTGCTCTCGGAGCAGGATCCGGGCAGGAGATTTTTCTCCTGGAACTGTCTGCTTCCCAGACAAGGTCTCCGTTCCCCCTTTTAACGCCTTCGTGTGACTTCAGCAGGCCCTTCGTTTAAGGGAATAGTGATGGACAGAGTTTAGGCGTTTGCTGTTTGAACGGCGACCTTGGCCAGGACCTGGTATTTTCGGCGCTGACACCGGGAGTGTCGCAATCCCCCTGTCGGAAATACTTGATTATTGAGATGCCTGTAGACATTTGAGCCTTCCAACTGTGCGAGTTTTCCGAACCGGTGTGATGCCCTACTACTACGCCGCAGTACAACTCCGCATACCAGCTCAAGGAGTTGAGTTGTTCTGAACCTCTCGAAGCCATGTCTGGCATTCTAAACTTGCAGCTTCTGGCTGAAGCCTGTTTGACATGAAATCGCTTGTTGGGTGTGAGAGATGTTCTCCAAGCATGAAGTTTTGCAGAATCAATCTGCAAAAAGCCAATGTCAAGCAGGTCTCACATCATGGCATCATGTGGCATATGTGGCATCCTTGCCACGGTGTTTAAGATTTGAAGCACATGCCGCTCACCTATCTGCAGAAGAGGTCCGCGCAGCGGCGAGAACTGTGAACTGGAGATGATACGGTTGATGATATAAATGCTGCATTGCCCATAATAAGGAATATACCATAATTCCCATAGTATAGTTTAGGGTCCTGAATTTAATAGAGGATTTGTATCATCAACAGTAGAGACGCCGAGTTCCAATCGCAAGCGCCGAGACCGATCTAGCAGAAGAACAGCGCGCAGTCACTTGCGAGCCAGACTCGCAGGCGAATGTTCCGAAGTTGTGAGCACCACCTTCTTGCCCATCCGTAAGGTTCACTTCCTGTTCTATCGAAAGCTATAGTATAGCTGAGGAAGGGGCAAACTTTCCTCATCAATCTCAAACTCAAGCCTCACACCATGCCACAGATCTGGGATGCTGCTCACATGATTGAATTTGGATTTTTAAAGCTTGAAGCACATGCCACTGATCTTTCTGAGGGCTCGCAGAGGACGGCGCGCGGTCATCTGCGAGCCCAGCCTCGCAGGCGAATGTTCCGAAGTTGTGAGCACCACCTGCGTGCCCAGCCGTAAGATCCGTAAGGGTCACTTCTTCCTTGGCTGGAGTAGGGGCAAACTTGCCTCGTCAATCTCGAACGCACGCGCATACCATTCCATCAGATCTATGATGCTTCTGGAAGCCTGGGTTTTCCAGAACTTGAAGCACACCCCGCATATCTTTCTGCAGACGATGTCTGCGCAGTAGCGCGATTGGTGACGTGAGGGTCGTAGAAACCGTAAACGTACATAATCAAGCTGCGGAAGCCCGTCTCAAACTCAAGCCTCTGACCACGCCATCTATGATCATCTTTCTGCGGAAGAGGACCGAACTTGAAGCCTTGAAAGAAAGTTCGAAAGTCCCGAGACCCGGCCCTCAGAAGGACAGCATGCGCTCATTTGCCTTCAGACTCACAGGCAAGCTTTTCCGAAGTTGTGAGCACCACCTCTGCCCAGCTGTAAGCCCGAAGTCCGAGAACCAAGCTGTAATTAAAGCCAGTCTCCAGCTCAATGCTCATATCCTGCCACTTGTGATGATGCTCGCAGCCTTGGTGTTGAGTCTGGTAATTCCAAGCACATGCCGATTATCTTTACGCTTCTTCATGCGGAAACGGTCGACGGGTGAACTGAGGGTGATTGCCCACAGCGCACATATTGACCTTTGCTGACTCTTAGTCAAGACTTGGCCTACTCTCAGACCTTGATTTGGGGCTTTTAGCGACACGATGCCTTAAACACCCGACCAGGTTGCACGTCCCTGTGCTGGCTTCTGGAGCTACAGTGCTTTTCTGAGGGTCGTTCCTTCGTGGAGCCCGTGTAGAACAGGAGCGGAATTCACTTAGATTGAGTTCTGTTCGATGCCGGAAAAGACAGCATCTGAGTGTGTTCGCTCCCGGCCTTGCTTGGTTTTGGCGAACCAACCCACAATTTGTGCAGAAGTGAGGTGAACTGGGGCAGTCAGTCTCCTCGTTCCACCAAAGCTGGCAGGCCAGTCAATCAGGAGTCACGCTGGATAGTGCAGGGTGTGGGAAAATACCTGTGTATTCGTACATGCTTACATCGATTCGGCAGGCAGTCAACACTCAGATAGTGACCATCAAGTGTCATGATAGGATTGCCAGGCCGCCATGAACGGCCATGCACAGAAGCATCGAGTCTTGTATTCCCGCTGGTAACTTGGAGGTCGTACACGCTTATGGTGACTGTCAGTGAGGATGTTAGGTTCACTTCTGTTGCGGTTCGAGTGTCGTCTACAACTTGCAGCTCGTCCAGTAGCAGTCCTTGAGTGGTTGCACGAGCAGACGTTGACACGTCTAATACCCATAGACCCCTAAGTAGTAGTTCCTTTTTGGGATTACCTTATGGGATTCTAAATATGAACCATAAAGAGGAACTGCTTAGGGGCCTATGGGTAATAGACAGGCTGAAAGCTTCCATTGCTGTTGAAGGCTCTGCGCGATCACTGGGAATCGGGGAACCTCTTCCGCAACCCCTGGGCGATTTCGTCAACGGATGACGGGTGCAAAGGCTGCTTGGTATACAGGAGTTTCAGAAAATGGCTGACTGTTAAGAGTAGAGCTCCAAAGCATAGACCCAATTAAGGAGAAATTCAAAATTGTTTTGGCTGAAAACATTCCTTCTCCAGCTTGGTGGAATCACAATCCGAGAGGTCAGGCTCCAAAGAGCCGAAGTGTGTAATGGGGGTCGGCAAAGATAGTGTGTAGTGTCCCTTCTACGACCTTCGACACAGCCCCGAACTCTAATCTGCTAAGGCCCCTGTAGAGATGTAGAGGTGTAGAGGATGCCGGATATAAGCCGGCCAGGGGGGCAATGGCAGAAGCTTGGGAACACTCACCTTCCTGAACCAGAAGTAGGGCCTGCCGGGCCTTCCGGAATTCTGAAAGACAGATGCACGAAATCGGAGGTAGCGAGTTGTAAGCAGGGTCGATTTCCCCTCGCCGATTCAACAGCTTGCATCAGGAGGACGAGACAGTTCTGCGACATGCTCACGTCGCAGCACATTGGAGGTTGGGGGTGGGAGCAGTTATGGTTGTCTTCGCTTGCTCTTTGCTGACGTCCGTGACGCGGGAACGAGCTCGCTTTGTAGGTGCATGTCGTAGCAGTCTTCGCAACCCATCTATTCAAGCTTGTATTTAAGCTTGTTGAGGAACCCATTTGCTGGATTTCGGTATTTCTGGCGACTCGGGGCCTGACTCTAATGAAGAACACCCTACACCTAGCTAGCTGTAGCTAAGACGGGCTCACCTTCACACGCGTTGGATTTGCACGACTCGTCAAATACCCGTTGGGCAGACATGCAGTGCTGTGTGCTGTGCACACGCGAGTATTCAAGAAGACTTCCGTTCCGGTGGGTTGTGGTTTCGTCTATGTTTCGATGCCTCCAGAGAGCCCAGGATCCCTTAAGAGAGCCCAAGATCCCTTAACAAGGAATGTAACTTAAGCCAGCATATGTAGGCCTCCAAGTATCTAAGGATGAAGCGCGGTGGGGCTCTGTAGGGCCTCGCATTAAACCAGGCAGCCGAGCCAACGGCGGGTGCAGACAGCTGGTCTGGCTTGGACTTGGTGGCGGAACGGGCTTCAGGGTTTGGAAAAAAAGGGAGTATTGGGCGGGCATGTGAAGGCTTTTGAACTTGGGGAGAGCGACAGTTTTGGCAGAGGTGGGTTGCATGGCAGTGAGCAGCACCTCCTTTGCGGCAGCTTTCGTGTCTGCTTCGATCACTGGGGGGGGGGGGGATCATAAAGGCTACAAGATCCAACCCGATACCCTAAATTGAAGCAGCAGCCCTGGGAGGATCCAACACTTGATGATGCAGACCCGTGCGAGGCACCAGGCACTGGAATTTTGTTCTTGCGCCGCACGTGTAGACTTGGCCGGGCTAGTGGTCTCGAGAGTCTACCCATAGGCCCCGAAGTAGTTCCGTTTTGGGATTACCTTATGGGATTCCAAAAAATATGAACCATAAAGAGGAACTACTTAGGGGCCTATGGGCAGAAGTGAAACGACCATGATGTTCAGCAACGTTGACGGATCTTCGGATTTTGGGTGTGGTACTGACTGGTACCGTCTGCTGTGGTGGTGCCAGGCGACCAAAGCTCCAAAGAAGACCCCTGCATTTCGGAATTCAAGAACGAGGCGATGCCCACCACAGACTTCTGCAAGAATGCAGCAGCATGCTTTTTACATTTGTTGGATTGTTCGGCGGCAGACAGGATAGTAGCTACTTGTTACGGCGTTTCTTGCCTACAAACAGACGGTGCTCGTTCCACTTGTATGTATAGGAGCAGCGTAAGCACGTGCACGCACGCACACACACACACAGAGACAGACACAGACAGACACAGACACACACAGACACACAGAGACACACAGAGACACAGAGACACACACACACACACCACGGTCACCACGCCATGCTGCATAGTTCTTTATACTGGAAATGTATGGCTGTAAGTACTGTGACACTGGCTGAAGATTCAGGATTCACTAGGAGGAAGAATCATTTGTCCGTTGTTAATTCCAAAGCTCATTGACAAGTTCGTGTTGGTGGACGAGTCCCAAACGGCAACCGGTTCTGCTTATGCAGAAAAAGATAGATCGAAAAGTGCCGAGGAGCCTAGCGTTAAGCCGAGTGAGACCCCGTCAACGTGGGTCGAAGACGAGCCGGATGCTGTGGCAGTTGGCTCGACTGATTGGGACGAAACTGTCAAAGATGGAGCTGTCAGCACAACTTCGGACACGCCCCGGGCGCAGAGTCTCGACAAGCCGCGAAGCTTTGAAAGCGCATCCTGCAAATCTGCCGGAGTCCACCTCGACTCATTGGGAATGGAAGATGTGACGCTGGAGAGTCCGCTATTCGGAGAAGTTGGGGAGCAATCTGCCGAAGGGGATCCTGGAGCTAGCCCCGCACCTGCTCGCTTGGACTTCGCGCCTCCGCACAGCGACGTGGCCAAAACCGCGGCAGCTGCAGAAGAGACTGGCGGCATCTCCACCGAGACGCTTGGACAGACAGTTTGGCCAGGTACTTAGGTTTTCCCATGACTTGCCCGCTGCGTGAAGTCTTGGTTTTGAACGGCTTGCTCAAGTGGGTGCCGGTGCGCTGCAGGATTTTACTACAGAAGCTGTACACATTGCTCTAAAGACTTTCAAGAAGCATGATATCACGAAGCTCCCGTTCTTGGGTGGACAGCAGGTCCAACGACCGTCCTGCGCCCGGTTCCTTCAAGCAGACGTCGGTTGCCTGGCACGTCTGGCAGGCTGTCGGGTTTTCTTGTCATGCCGTGGGGTCAAGCCGGGCATAGCAACCCAGGATGGATGTAATAGGACATGTTGAAGCCAAAGACGAAGAAGCAGCGTAGTCTCAGCCAAGGAATGCGACAGTCTGCAGCGTTTGCTGCCGGCAGAACCTGATGCAGATTGGCGCCAGGTTGGCCAGGCAAGGCATTTCCAGTCCAGGTATGGTGTCGATATGTCTGAAAGTTTCGGCAGACTTGTGCCAAGGGTAGAGCGACTTATTCCTCCCGCTTGATCCTCCCATTCATCCTGCTTCTGCTAAAGAAGAGCACTCTCTGCCCAGAGGATGCCATGGAAGCTGGCGCTCCCAACGCCGAAACTGGCCGGTCTCAGAGTGAGACCCCGTCAACATGGGTCGAAGACGAGCCGGATGCTGTGGCAGTTGGCTCGACTGATTGGGACGAAACTGTCAAAGATGGAGCTGTCAGCGCAACTTCGGAGACACCCCGGGCGCAGAGTCTCGACAAGCCGCGAAGCTTTGAAAGCGCATCCTGCAAATCAGCCAGAGTCCACCTCGACTCACTGGGAATGGAAGATGTGACGCTGGAGAGTCCACTATTCGGAGAAGTTGGGGAGCAATCTGCCGAAGGGGATCCTGGAGCTAGCCCCGCACCTGCTCGCTTGGACTTCGCGCCTCCGCACATCGACGTGGCCAAAACGACGGCAGCTGCAGAAGAGACTGGCGGCAGCCTCTCCACCAAGACGCTAGGGCCGCAAACAGCAGATTCCGGTCTGGGCCGTTGACATAAATATGTCATGGCCCTGCCGCGAAGCGAAGTGTAAGTCTAAATGCCCCCAGTATTTGTCTACTAAGCTTCGTCCAGCACATGTACTGTAGGATTGCGTGTGCCTTTTCAGGGTTCCTTATGGGCTGCGGCTAGTATAAGGGCGACTTTATTACTACTAGCGTTTAGGCAGTTGGGGTTCCTTCATGGTCCCCAGAAATCAGCGCTCGAACAGGCCAGATGGGCGCCCTGAGGGCGGCCCCGCGAAGGGAGTGGAGCTGCAACTCGGTGTAAGCGCCAGCATGAAAGAGGTGTGAGCGTCTCATGAGCTTGGCGAGTGGGGCAATTTTTTGACGACAGGCAGGATGAGGGGTTGAAGAGAGCATCGAGAGTCAGAGGAACTTCTGTGGCTGACGGATCCTTTGTACATGTTCCTGACTCAGCATGTTCGGGCTCATCCGCCAAGAAGATCAAGGGAATTTGCCCTCAGACAGGCTCTTCGTGCCCGAGTGCCCCTGGAACTGTGGAACCCAGGTCCACGTGCGAGGATTTTCTCACAGCACAGCAGCCCAAGTCCCTCGACTGCAACCCCCCATCCCGAACTAAGCCAAGACAGTTGGCGGTGTGTTGGGACTGGAAGTCAGGAAGTCCTGCGCCAAAGATGCCACCGCCAGGTCAAGGAAAGGTACTTCGGCCCGGAGGGAGGCGGCATAGATGACAGTCCAGACAGCCATCCCAGAAGGAAGTGTGGTTGCCGACTTGCACGGCTCCGAAATCCTCAACCCGCCTCGCCCGGATTGGCGGGCTGTGAGAAAAAATCCGCCCCCGCACAAAGAAGTCCTCGCAAAACCCCCAAAGCAACTGCTATAGTAACCCTTGTGTGCAAGCCTGTGATGCAAGGAAGTGCGTTGAATCCGACGACTCCAGCTCTGACGAGGCTCGGGTCAGAGCACACACATCATTAGCTTAATAGTTAAATCAACTATATATACATATATATACACACACACACACGCACACACACAGATATATATATATATATGTATATATATATATACATATGTATGTAGACATCCTCAAGTATGCAATAATTCACTACACCATGCTCTGCTCTACTCTCCTGTGTATACTCACGGTACTATCCGAGACTAGACTAGACTAGATTAGACGAGACTATACTTATGGTATACTATACCTCATTATACTGTACTGTACAATTCTTTGCGTTTTGCAATGGCCACAACATACGATCGCGCATACGATAATCCGATCTAAGATACAGTACTCAACAATAGGTCAATCAGAAGCCAGGGATCAAAGTACTGGCTCTCAAAGTAAGAGACAGTAGTCGCGGTAGCAGTTGCTACTATGATATACGATGAAAGATTTTGGTTGTGGCTACCTGTTGCGGGTGTGCAGCCAGGACGTCCCCATGCCGGCCAACTGGGGTACGCCTCGGCAAAAGAGAGGCAGCATCATTCGTCCTGTCGCAGCTCGGGCACAGCATCTGGATTCTTTACTGGTTCGGCTTTGGCTGCTTAGGTTTTCACTGCGATTTTGCGCTTACTACTCTTAGTTCAAGGCTTACAGACATTTTAGGCATTGCATACCCGTGCATGTGCCGATTCTAAAGGATAACTTCCCTAGACCTGCAGTGCTGGGGCTGCACCTCTCTCCGAAGCCTTCAACCTTTTACCATCAGTTTCCCCATCGATGTGATGTTAGTAGCCTGGAGCCGGACTCCGTTGCTTCCTCCGGTAATTCAGCACAGACGACGACAAGCCCACCGGAGGTCCGGGTCGTACCAAGATCTGCATGCACCGAGGCATTGCCGGCCCACTTGCTGCAGCGGGCCAAGGACATCGACGTTTATTGGTAGGTTTGAGAGACCAGAGACCGTTTCTTGGACTGCGCTCCAAAACAAGACTTAGTGGCCCAACGCTGTTAAGATGTCGCAGCCGACACCGCCACGTGGATTGTTTGCATGCATTTGCCCATAGGTCCATAGGTTGTACATACGTTCTCCAAGTCTGTCCAATGCTGGCACCAGCGGATGTGCAACCCGGGAGGCCTTATCCCCTTGCCGACGCCCGTGTGTATCAGAGTCTAAAGTACTCAAGCCTAGAGACCCTACCATCGACACACGTTCGTAAACCCTATAGCCCTAGCAGAGACATGCACCCATGCCCGGGGTCCTTCATATGGTCAGCTGCAGGATGCGGGGTACAGCGAGGACACGGGGGTCGTGGAGTTTCGTGTTGGCCGCGATGAAGAGAAGATAGGCCACTGTTTGCAATGGGGATCGTGTACAGGGACATGAATGCAGGGATGCTGTAACCTCTGTGCTCTGGATTCTGGATGCAGGCAGGCATGTATCACCATGTAGCCATCCTGAATATTTGCTCTGTCCCGGCCTGTGCAAGTTAGAGCTTGACTTCAACCTATCAGCTAGCAGGTTCCCACAATTAAGCTCCGTTTCTGAACTCACCTTGTGGAGGCATCGCCTTCAAGATCTTACCCCCGGCTGGGTCAATGGGCAGCAACATGAGGATGACTTTAGCCTGTCGGCGGATTGCTTCTTTCCATTTGGTATGGTGCTGCAAAAGTGTGTGGTCGCCACGCAGGGCTGAGAAAGCTCGTGAAGCTTATCAGATAGTGCAGAGGCATGTCTTTTGCATCGCATATCAAGAGGTGAAGTTCAGCCAGAAGTATTCAACAAGGAGCATCTTCTACTGCACGCACTGCCGTTCCCCAGGCACCTGGTCGTGGAAAAGATTACTGCCGGAACTCCAGCTGAAGCACTACGACTCCCGAAGGCTCCATGGGCTTGCCACTCAAAAAGGTCCCCCATTTCAGGAGGCTTCCGGACGTAATTAGAGAGCTGAGACAAAATCGAGGATACGATGCGACCATGGTCGGGGCTATATGCCATTGTATGTATGTATGTATGTATGTACGTATGTATGTATGTATGTATGTATGTATATATATATATATACATAGAGAGAGAGAGAGAGAGAGAGGCGTGTCATGCATCTGTATGAATTGGCTCTCGTCGGTTGGTTCTTGTTTTCTGTGGCTAAGACGTGCTCCGGGGGACACTCCGCCAAGTAACGAATTCAGTTGGACGTCCATGCGGAGAAGTGTTGTGGTTTGTGTTAGGTCAACATTTAACAAAGGACAACCGCAGTGACGTCGAGGTGTCCCAACAAGAACTGTCAACTGCAAATCTGAAACAGTGCCTCGGGGGACTCCTTGTTACGTAGTAAGCTGGTTGTTGGTCAAAACACCCCAATCGCGCTGTTTCAGCAATTCAAAAGCATCTTTCACACCCTCCGAAAGCCCCAATAACAATTGGGGGGCCAACTGGCCGGGGGGTTTAACAGACCCCTCATGCCCTGGGGAAGAAGAAGAAGAGAGGCGTAAATAGTTAGTAGAATATACCCCAAAACCTTATTCTAATCATTAAGGCCCCTATCTCCTGTGATAGGATGGCTTTGCAGTTGGATTGCCAGCAGTGTTTCACTTGTCACCTAAGTAATGGCCTTCATCTCGGCGGCTCAATTGTCAGCAAGCCTTCCAACAGTAACAGGCCAACAACATATCCGTTGTTGGGAAACAGGCGGGAAGCTAGAGCATTTGATGGAATTTGTTGCTAATTATTTAGCATCTGCGTTCAGGGATGCTGATGTTGCCGGTTACGGAACATGTAGGTCATCGGCGGTTGCGGGCTGTCCGGGGTGGTGTTCATGAGTGTTGTGCCTTCTCGGCAGGCAACACTGAGTTGGCTTCTTCTCAAGACAACCCAAAGCTGTCGTGTCATCATGTCCCGCGCTGTCCTGCTGCAGGGAAGCCGTCTACTCTGCATCAATGGCATCCACACGGGCGAGATCGAGGCCATTAGTTTGCCAGCAGTGTCAAACGTGCCGGCTAGCTGCGTGGCTGGCTTTATGCCACTTGCTGCGTCTGACGGCTTTCCATTCGAAAACCCGCAGATGTTGCAAAGATGTGCTCACGGCACCGGGTGCTCATGCTGAGTAGGTTTACTCCATGCACGACGGGACGGTCTCGGCTTTCGTGGGCATGATGCCAGGATCTGCTAGTCAAAGCTACAGCTACAAGTGAAGTTTGCTGGCCTTGATTGTGGTTCTGTTTTTCTCCCAGATGTCTCGAGTTGCAGGGTCAAGTCGCGTGGTGTCCGGATTCTCTTTTCTAGGCAGGATGAGCACCTGTAGTCGTACAGGCGTGAGTGCAGAGCCACTGTTGGGCTCAGCAGCTTCACACACGTGTATACTTGATTGCGCATCGTCCAGGACAGCTGGACTCTTGAACCCTCAAAATCTGCAGTGGCATCGCCCCAGATGCAGCGCTTTTTGCGGGGGTTTTGTTAGCCATGTAGAGCCCTATAAGCCTTTAAGGACCCCTTAATTAAAGGGAACCTAATTCAGAGAACTACGAAATGCACGGATGTTGCAAGGCTGAAGATTTCTTCGATGTGATGCGGCAGCTTGGCTTTCTTTTTTGATGTTCCTGCTACTGTAAGGGGCCTTACATAATAATTAGAATTTGAATAGGGTTTTGTGGTATGCTATACCATAATTATTGTAAAAACCCCACAAACTAGTATAGCAAACCATTCAGGCCCCTATATGACTTGCGACACATCTTGTCCTGAAAATTGTCAGAAACTCTTACTACGCTGAGATTGGGTGATTTATGAAAATCCAGTGCTGCCCCCACCACCCTTCGGGCCCCAAAAAGCATCTAAACACTAACCGCTCGAACGAAGTGGACGGCACGCGCTGGGCTAGCAGAATTCAGGTGTGCACTTGTCCGTGAGTAGCTCATACGGCAGCCAGTATTCGCCTCGTCTCTGACTCAGAGCATCGATGCAGTCCTTGCCTATGCGCACAGCCCGTAGGCAAACCCCCCAAAACAAAAGTCAGCTACAGGGGAGGCAGAAATCCATGCAAAACCTTTTTGCCCTAAACCCTAAACCCTAGATCCTCAGCCATGCGAGAGGGAAAAAAAAACCCTAAACCCTAAACCGCAACCCTGTTCCATATTCTCAAAGAAGAAGTCGCCCGGAGCTTGCCAAGGCAGAGGCCCCTGGACCTGCTCTTCCTGAAGCCCAACCGAACCGACTAGGCTCAGGCATCAGTTTGTGGAGCAGAAGCGGCGCATTACGGTTTGGGGCTTCAGGGTTTCGTATGGGCAGTCATGAGTGAGGGGCTGCTTCACGGCGACGGCAGTTCCGGCCGAGAGAAGCCTCCTGTAACAGTTTCATATGCATAGCCGAGGTGTGCAAAGGGGTTTAGGGTTCACGGTTGTGTACGAGCCCTGCTGTAAAAGGGTTCACGGTTGAGCTTTTCGTACCTGCGCAATCACAAGGAGGTAGCCTGGCACGGCAACGGCCACAGACCACAGCCTGAGCTCGTGCCCTCTCGGAATCTCCAAAAGCCAGTGCGGCATGAAGACAAAACATACTGTAGGCCGCACAAGGTGAAGCAGCATCTCATGATCATGCACTGTTTTGGTGTGATCCCCAATGCCTTCAGCCATGTGGGCTGCATAGTCCTAACCCGTTTGGAGCTTTCAAAACGCTCGGAAGCACCTCATGGTGCCTTTAGTACACAAAGAGTCTTTCGGAATCATGCAGGCCTCCGGCGCCGGAGGCCCATGAGAGACTCAGACCATAGTTAATGTCTGCTTGGACCTCAGCTTGAACCGGTGTTAACAAGCGAAGCTTGATGAAATACTCCACAGACCTTCGCCTGATATTTACGATGAGTTGATTTTAAGTGCAGACACCGTCGAGTTCAAGGTGTTTTTTTAGCTTTAGCTCAGCAGCTCTACGCCAAAGGTGCAAAGAGTACCATCAATCCTAATCGTCAGAGCTTGGGTCTACCACCTTAGACCTTCAGAAGTTACAAGACCTTACCTTGATAGCAAACACCAGACTTCAGACAATAGGCTCCTTCTTTGAAGGCCTTACATAAGGTACTCTAACTTGGTAGTTGAGCACCGCATATTTCGAGTACTTGTACTTTGCACGTGGAGACCCTGGCAACGAACGAAGTTAACGTCAAAGGACCCCTGGAGTTCTGCCCGGACAGACAAAAAGGTCAATCATGTTTCCCTTCCCGCCCTTTCTCTGAGCCATTGAGCCCATCTTCTTGTGGCCCCTTGTGCATCTTTGCGAGAAGCGGAAAGACTTGGCTTCATGTTTCTAGTGCCGCGACAGCTCTGCATGAAATAGTTAGGCATCCGAATGCCATGTCAATGGCAAGTAAACCCGAAGCCCTAAACTACACCCT